>JBCAUG010638236.1:0-14004 GCA_038406175.1 Haplosyllis leylae | reverse complement strand
TGGCATATGTCATTCTTCATGCCATTCCAATAGTAAGTATGTTTAATTTTGTTAAAGCATCTGTCTCCTCCTTGGTGTCCGCAAAATTCGTGCGTGTTCACTATAATCCAAGGTTGTAGTACTTTAGGTAGCATGGTGACTTGTATAATTCCACCTACATTATCCATGGTGTATCACAGGATGTTGTTGTCATCTGCTACAATACTTGTTTTTCTGGATTTTCTTAGTGCAGTAATGGATTGGTCACTTTCCTGTAGCTCTCACAGTTTTGCAGGATCAAGTGATTCCAGAATTCTATCTGCATCCAGGATCAGTTGTCTCTTATCCATCACTTTTAAGATGTCCCTGACTTTTATTTGTAGTTCTGGCAGCATCTTTGTGGCATTTTCCTGTTCCACTGCACTGGCTCTCATTTGTACCATATTCACTTCTGCAGGTTCATCAAGGTGTATTGGTTCTGTGTTTTCCAGTGGTGTATCATGTTCATAGTGTTCTCCTGTTTGTAACCTTGATAAGCTGTCAGCTATAAGGTTTAGTGAGCCTTTTTTGTACTCCATTGTAGAGTTGAAGTCTAGAATTTCAGATGTCCACCTTTGCAGCTTCTCTGATGCTGCTGAGTTTTGTGTTTTCGCAGTGCCTGCCACTATTTCCAGTAGTAGTTTATGGTTGGTTCTGATCATCACCTTGCACCCATAGAGCAAGTATATTAGTTTTCTGACTGATACAAAAATAGCATAAAGTTCTCTTTTGGTTGTGCTCCATGAGCATTGTGTGGCAGTGAAGTTGTAGGATATGAATGTCACCGGGACATCTTGTATTATTCCATCCCATTCGTATGGTTGGAGTAGTACATCTGCGAATGCTGTCTTACTAGCATCTGTTTCCAGGATCCAGGGCTTGTTTGGATCTGGGTGGCAGAGTAGGGGGTTTTTGCAAGTGTTTCTTTGGTTATTTTGAGTGCAGTGTCACATTTTTCTGACCATTCAAATTTCATTCTTTTTCAGCAATCCCTGAATGGGTTCCATCAGGTCTGAGAATGCTGGGATAAATCTACGGTAGTAGTTGAGCAAACCTAGTAATGCTCTAGCTTTGTCTGCATTTGCTGGTGGTTTTATCTTTGATATATTTCCGCATTTTCCAGGTAACAGTTGTATGCCTTACCAATTGATAACGTGTCCTAAGAAGGGGATCTTGCTACTCAGGAACTCACATTTTTCCAATCTCAGCTTCATGTTGAATTGTCTGAATCTTTTGAACACTTCCTTGATGTGTTGTAGGTGTTCTTTTTCAGTGTACAATGCAATGAGAATGTCGTCCATGTAGTTTCATGCACAGTGTTTGAGACCGCTCAGGGTATCTTGCATTGCTTTAGAGTAGTATGATGGTAGTCCGAATGTATGCTTGGTTTGCCACTGTCATGTTTTGGTGTCTGGGGTGGTAGTTATTTTGGCAATAGTGTCTGCCCTGTTGGTACTTTGGGTTTTGTGGTCTGCTTTCATACATGTGGGGCTGGAATTGTGGGGGTGGTTGTTTGCCATACTTTTGGAATATTTGGTTCACCTCTGCTATCATTGCCTCATCCTCAAGATCATCCTGGTTGGTGTAGCTCCTTTCTTGGATTGCATTGACTTCTGCGGCATTGTTCTGAGCTTCCACAAAGTCATCTTCTGTGTGGCGGCTTTCAATCCAGAGTTTCTCTACTCTGTCGAAACACTCTTTGTGTGACTTGAATTGTGTTACCCTGTGAAGTACTTTGTTCTGTAGTTTGTAAGGTCTTAGTCCCTTGAATACGAAGAATGCTTCCACCAGTTTGTATTCTGTGTGCCAGTGTGTGGGTGACTGACATTTAGCTTTTAATAGAGTTTTTGCTCTGGCACAGTATTCACTGATGGTTTCATCATCTGACTGTTTGATCTCTCTTATTTTGAGTCTGGCATTGATTTCTCTTCTAGTTACACCATAGTTGTTGGTAAGTTTGGTCTTTTTTTGTGATCATTCTACATCTGGGTCATCTAGTAGTGCATGGCTTATATATAACCTCATGTGGTCTGCTGAGTGTGTGAAGCATGGCTAGTTCCACTTTGCAAGTGCCATATAGCTTGGAATATGATTCGATTTGGCTGATTAATTGAGTGATGTTACCTTGTTTGCCATTGAATCTTGGTATGTTCTCGATCATTTGTCTGGACATGTCTGAATGGGGTGACAGGCTGTTGTTGTAGCTGAGTTGAATGATATCTCAGATCCAGCATCAAAGTCCTTCCTGTTGTATTTTCCGGGTCTGATGATGGGGGTGAAGTCTGCATATTTTGATGACCATTGTTCTTTGAACTTAGCCTTGTTCCTCTTTCTGGTCTCAGATTGATTGGCTGTGGCCCATTCTGCCATGGCCTGTTCACTGGTCATTGTGTTGTCCAGCACTTGTTGAGCTGCAGACAATATGGCTGTGTCCTCATGAGCTGTTTTAAAGTCCTCACTCTTCACTGAGTCTGCAAGTTGTCTGCATTTTGGGGTTATACCATTTTCTTCCATGAACTCTATTAGACTGTTAATTTTATCTTTTTTCCATCATCACATCTGCAGGTAGTACGTCTTGTTCATTCACAGATTGTATTTTGTTAACATTGATGATCCCTGATTTTGTTCATCAGTTGTTCTTCTGATATTATATTTCTGATACCATACTTTCTCTCTGGTGGCTGATGCTGTTCTAGTCACAAATGCCAACAGTGTGTCCACCTTGATTTTTCTGTCAGAGATAATGTGGCATCCTTGGCAGGTGGTGTAGTATTTGGCTGTGTTATCAATACAATACAATACAATACAATATGTAAATTTCTATAGCGCCCTAGAATACTAGTGTATTATCAACGGCGCTTTACAAATGCCTGTTCGAAGAGGTGGGACTTTAGTTGTTTCTTGAAGATTGAATAGTTATCTAGTTCTCTGATGTTGTCTGGGAGTTTATTCCATAATTTTGGTCCAACGACGCTAAAGCTTCTTTCTGTGAATGTCTTCTTTTTTACCATTGGTGTTTCTAGCAATCTAGTTTTCTTTCCTGACTGCAGTCCTGGTCTTCCTTCTGTCTTGTATTTGAGTAGATTTTGTCGGTATGATGGTGCTGTTCCATTTAGACATTTAAATACTGTGGTTATCAACTTGAAATCTATTCTCTGTTTGATGGGCAGCCAGTGTAATTCTTATAGACATCTAGTTGCACTATCATACTTGGATCTATTCAGTACCGTCTTTGCTGCTAGGTTCTGGACTCGTTGCATTTTATCAATGTTTTTCTTGGTGGTATTTCCTAGTAGGCTATTTGCATAGTCTAGGTGGCTGATGACTAGTGCAAGTACAATCTTGTTGCAACTCTTCGTGTCATAATATTTCCGTGTCTGTCTAATTCTATGCAGGTTGAACATTGCTGTTTAGCATTTTAAGTACTATGTGTTTTTCAAGTGTAAGGTTAGAATCCAGCAGTACTCCTAGATATCTAGTGTCCCCTGCTCTTCTGACTTGCGTTCCGTTGACATTGATTTGGTTGATCATGCATTTGTTGAGTTGTTTTGGGTGACCAAAATAAAGGAATTCTGTCTTGCTTTCATTCATTTTTAGTCGAGATTGGTCCATCCAGCTTTTTATATTTTGCACAGATTTCTCCATGATTGCTGCCATTTGGATTTCCTCAACTCCTAGTTGGCTAGGCTTGAAAGATCTTCTTATGCTGTGATCATCCGCAAATCTGTTCAGTTCCACTTCATTTACTTCATTCTCCAGTGTCAATGCATAGGCAATGAAAAGAAATGCTCCTTGGATGCTTCCTTGTGGCACTGAGAAATCTAGTTGTCTATTGCTTGATGTCTCATTTCCAACCTTTACCTTGAATTTTCTAGGTACTAGATAATTCCTATACCAGTCTAATGCTTTCCCAGTGATACCAAATTTCTCTTCAAGTATTGATAATAGAAGGTTGTGGTCTACAGTATCAAATGCAGCACTGAGGTCTAATATTAAAACCGATGTGATTTTGCCTTCTTCCATGTTGTGTAGGATGTCATTATGAAGTTTTAGTAAGCTAGTTTCACAACTGTGAAACTTTCTGTATGCAGATTGATAGTTTGGTATTAGATTACAGTTGTTACAATGGTCTGTGAATTGGTCCAAGGTAACTTTTTCTATGATTTTAGATATAAATTCTAGGTTGCTTACTGGTCTGTAATTTTCCTTCTCTTTTGGTCCTGATTTCTTCTTTATGAGTGGTGTGACTAGAGCTTCTTTCCATTGGTCATGATATTCAGCACTTTCTAGTGATCTATTCACGATATGGACAAGTGAAGGTAGACACTCCTTTAGTACCAGTTTTAGTTTTTGTGTGGGTATGCAGTCCGAATCACAAGTTTTACTCTTCATTCCTTTTATTGTACTCTCTAGTTGACTATGTGTGATTGGTGCAAATTGATGTAGTAGTGGTACTTCTGTGTTTCTATGAGGTTGGTAAGGTTTTATGTCTTTGAAGTTCATTCTGATTTTTTCTATTTTCTGTAGAAAGTAATCTGCGAAATTTTCAGCAAGTTCCTTGTCATTTGTTCTCTCTGGCAATGGGTTGTCCACGTTTCTGCCTGTCAGTGATGTAACCATTTCGAATAGTTGTCTAGTATCTCCATCCAAGATTAGACCTTGCACAAAGTTCTTCTTCTGATAGTTCAGCATCCTGATGTAATGTTGCCTTTCCCTGGTATAGGCCTTCCATTGATGTTGCTCATGGTATTTATTGAAAATCCTTTCCGTGTTTCTCATCATTTTCTTCTGCTCCAATAGATTGCTAGTATACCATTTTTGCCAATGCCTATCCAATGTTGTGACTTCCTTGTATGGTGCTATATATTTCATCCAGTACTCTTTCTATTTCTTTGTAGAAGGTTTCTGTTGCACTTGTAAGATCCGTTGCCTCTAGTATGCTAGAATCTTTGAAGTGGTCACTGAATGTCTCTACATTAAAGTTTTTGTACTGTCTTTTAGTTGATGTTGTCTTCTTGTTGTTATGTGGTTTCTTGATGTTGAGTTCTATTGCTATTATCTTGTGATCAGATACATATGGTCCAAGTATGACTTGCTCCACTAGTATTCTAGATGTTAACTTAGTGTGGATGATGTCTAATGTATTCCCTTGTCGGTGCACTGCTCCTCTTATATTTTGGATTAGACCCATTGCTTCCATTGTCAGGTTGTAATCAATGGCAGCCTGGTCTTCTAGGTTCTGTATGTGTATGTTAACATCACCTAAGAGGACAATGTTGTTTCCCAGCACCATTAGATTTTGAGTAAATTGGCTTACCTTGTCGATGAATAGATTGCTAGTATTACCTGGTCCAAACAGTGGGTGGTAGATTACCGTGATTGTTATGGTCTTGGATTTGATTTTTGCCCTCCAGATTCCGTACTCTAGTAGGCTAGTTTGTCCTGATGACAGCTGTTCTACTTGGTACTGGTCCTTGTAGATTAATGCTACTCCTCCTCCTCTTCTGTCTTTGCGGTGGACTGGTTGTAGCTTGTAACCTTCTGTGTCTAGCTGGCTAGTTTTTATCCAGTGTTTGTCCTCTTCTGTTAACCAGGTCTCAGTAATGCCTGCCATGTCAATATTTAGTGTCTTTAGTTCGTTTAATATCAAAGTTTCTTTATTTTTAATGGATCAAGCATTTACCATTGCTATTCTTATATTTCTTACCTGATGTATTCCCTTTTCATTTGTTAGATTAATTGTGACACCTCTTTGGCTGCGATTTCTAAGATTTAAATGTACTTTGGGTCTGATTTTTCTGCCGTTTATTTTTAATTCCCTAATTCTATTTATGTCACCAAATTTTAGTGTTTTGTAGTTGGCTAGTGCAAGAAGGGCTTCGTGTTCACATGCTATGCGAGCATGATGATTATTGTTGTTCACACCTTCTATTGTTTCTAGCTGACTAGGTTCACCCATATGTCCACTCTGTGGTATGAGCGATATTTGAATTAGATTTTGAAAACACATTTTCTTGTAAAAATCCAGTAGAAATCTACTTATCTGGATAACTAGTAATAATCCTCGAGTATTCATAAGTCCTTTGGGCAGTTTGGTGGTCGTTAATCCAGTAAATTATCCTAGATTTCTAGTGTTTTAGTTGCTGCTTTGAAAACACGTCTCGCTCAGGCGTGAAACCATTTTATCCCTGTGTGGGTCTTTAACTCAGATGTATGTTTTCCTTTCCGAGTGCCAGCAGTAGTAGAGTGATGTGTCTCCCAAATCAATTCTGGTGACATTGCCTGGTTTGAGTGGTAGCGAGTTGTGATTGATGATGTATGCCTTCTTTTTTGTGTTATAATTGACCTGCACTGTATTGAGGTTCTTTTTCTTGGGAAATTTTGGGGTTTCATCTGCAGGGAATTCCATCTCCTTCACTGGTGATGTTATGAGATTTTTTAAAAGATATTATCCCACCTGGTCCAACTCTTTGATCTGTTCCAATGCGTATTGGTATTGAATTCCCAACATTATTGTAGGTGTCGGCAATTAGCAGCTAACTGATAATTGATATTGGCTGCCTGCATATTGTTCTGTGCGCTTCATGGGTTCCGGGATTAACTCTTTGAGCTCTTCTCCACTGTTGGTGTTTGCACATGAGTTTTGCTCTTGAGATAATCTCTTACTGTGTTTTCAGCCATTTACCAGGTTGAAGCAAAATTTGAATTTTCTTGCATTAGCAAAAGTAAGAAAAAAATGTTTTTCTTCTTCTTGCTTACTTGTTGTGTTGTTTTCTGCCTTCTGATTCCACAGGTTGCGAGATCCTGGTCATTACAGCACCAGTTGATATGTCTCTTGATACAGTTATGTTAGGTATGTTTCATATGCACTTGACATACCAATATCTGTGTGTGTGATCATCTCAGCAGACTCTAATGCATTTGTTGAGGTATCTTTACAGTAGATATTTATTGTAGTATTTCTAGTCATAGTTACAGGTTCATGGTGCAATACATAAAATCATGCCCAAAGGGGCTAATGAGTATCTTAAGTAACAAGTATCACAGTGTGTGTCACACCCTGGTGGAGGGTGCTCAGTGGGTAGGTCATTCATGCATGACTGTTGCCCACTTCAGTCAATTCACATGTTCGGGATTATGGTTGCACGGTAAATAGTCATGATGAACCAGGGTCGCTTAGTGCTACCAGAATCTGGCTATGACAATCCCCATATCTGGTACTCCATACCCCTATCTAGTACTCCATCTGGTACTCCATCCCTCTATCTGGTACCCCATCCCCTATCTTGTACTCCACTCCCTATCTGGTATCCCATCCCAGATAGGGGGTACCCCTACATTAACGAGTCACCAAAGTGGAATTCTTCACTCCTTGATATTTTATCTCTTTTGAAGACAACATTGTGTGCAATAATGTTTCAAATGCTATCTTATTGCTATTGTTTGGCTTCGAAAGTCGCGAATTTTAAAACTAATATTGATTACATTGAGGGTAAATTTTAATTAAGTTTTGGTTAAGTTAAAAATCACTTTGTGGTTCAACTGCGTCGCCTTTCTTTCTTCTTGTCTCTAAGATTCAAATAATATATTTTTATTTTTTAATTTACACGAACGCAAAAGAAATCTGCTAACATTAGTCTTTAGGAGCCTCCAATATCACTGGAATGGGAACTGCATGGCCACAAACACAGACAAGACTCCAGTGAAAAATATGGAGTGATCATACTATTGTCATCGTTGTCAAGTTTTCATTTCCTGCGTTCTTGAAAAGCTTAATATTTGTCAGCCAATGAAGCAAGTCTCCATTCAATATGAGATGCTTGAAGGAAATGGACAACACGAAGTGATGAAAGTAAAGCTGAATGAACGTCAATAAAGCGATGGAATTTATCTGTTCTGACTTGTGATGTTCTTCTGTGCTGTTTCTTGTCTTCAGGAAATTGCTTTCATGTCAGGGCTGTTGGTGATAACTTCCCCTGTCATTGATAATAAACTCAGTATCAATTGTCATGGGTGCGAAAAAGCCAGATGGGGTTCCTATATCAAGATATAAATGTGTAATTAGTGTTTCAGTTGAACTAGAAAAGCTTGATGGCAGTGCTGTGCAATGTAATCTTTTGACAAACTCATCTCTCCTTAGATGAATTGGATAAATGTCAGCTATGTGCTGCACAAGATTGACTCAATACAACTTGGATCTAGCTTATAGTATACTATGAAAAGACTACAAAGTTCGAAAGTGCTCAAAAATTTGCGTTTAGCATTAAACTATTTTTAATTAATCAATTTATCTACTCTTTTCTGATTTTAGCAAAAAATGCATCTTTTTCTAAAAAATATTTGGAGGACACATGTCCTTTTTGTGGGGCCAGTGATACCCCTTTTTTGGACTTCTGGTGATGTCTGCCCTGGGTTTCAAAGCCAGGGTGGATCCCTCACTTGTGTGCTTCCCCACCTGTGCATGATGGATTCCCCAGATTCACCTCTGGTGCAACACCTGCCAACCTCTTGACAGCCGTCATGGTGGCCAGTCGCGTTTCCTACATATGTTCACATGTAGCATAGGTAGGATCATGAAATTTTATCTTTATAATCAATGTAAATTCCAAAAAATAACGGTGAAATGTTTTTACCTGACATAACTAACTATATTTCTTGGGTATGTCTTGGATCTCTTGTGAAAGATACAGTTCAACCAATCTGCCAGTTCCAAAATACGTGAGTAGTATTTCTGGGCAAAAAAATGTTCCATTCAATTTCATTTGGTTTCATATGACGTACTAGACTTCATTTGAGCAGCTTTCATTTGATTCCATTCAGATCTAATTTGTTGTCATAAATTTCAAAATTAGTTAATTTCTGCTTTTCAAAGAGTCAATGGCATTTTATTTCGAACTTTTAAAATAAATGCCAATATTTAGACAAATCAATTCAAAACAATACAAAAACATTATATCGCAGTTGTGCGCGTTAAAAACTTAACATGTTAACAAGTGTGCAGCTTTTATTCTGTGAAGAGAGCTGTTTCACGTCGGAAGAGTATTGATCTCCGCAGAGTAAATAGAGATTAATTATAAAGCCTATTTCCTTTGGTAAATTTGGACTTAAATTATCAGCACCTTTTCATCAAAGCGTACGAAATAAGTCCATCAATCCAATCACTGTGGTTTTAAAAGCGACCAATGTAATCTTACTCAAGCGCTTCTGAGTGCCTTAATGTAGAAATTAAAGATAATGAATATTAAAACAACAATCATTACGGTAGAAAACAATTATTTCACGTGAGTAATGAACCAGCTCTGCTATCAATAATTCTGTGAATAATTTCACGATGTCAAACAATATTTGTTGTCCCAAGTAGAAGCAATATTTCTTTCTTAATGTTTTAATGATTCATATTTTTATACAATCCATAAGTCTAGCTTTTCAATTACAACCTAATTCATGCCGATATTGTCCGGGCACATTAATACCAAAATTGGTGGCTATTTGTTGAAATTCTTTGACCGTTTGTTGAATGTTGTGTAGACGATAAGAGGCATGTGATACATCTCAAAGGATCTTGAGTTTAATTAGGTAGATCTGTTTTAGCTGGACATCCATTGAATGGTTACTTCGGTTGTCATAACTTCATAACTTATAGTTATATCATCAAATGGTGATACTAATCCTTTCATCGAAAAAAATATTTAAACTAAGTCTAAGCAATGGTATATTTTAAAACCGCTGACGCTTTTAACTTCAATGCCTGTTTTTCTTGTATCATGGTAATAAGATGTTAGTCTGTCAACTTTCAAAATTCTTTTCAGACATAAAGGAGGTGTTACAACTTTTGAGGTCATAAAATGCTTAAAAGTTAAGAAATATCATCATTAAGTGTATTTTAAGGCGTGGCAAATTTAGCCTGTAGAATAAGATGGCACACAAAGAAGTCGTATCGAATTCTCAAAAGTATATAGAAACTAATTTTTAGAAATGAAATACTTACTACGATCTATATTCAGTTATGTCATATGTTCCTGACTTTGGCGGGCGTTTAGTGTGCAATATCCAGAAACACATTTATTTGACACAGAAAAAAAGTACAAAAGTTGATGAAGTTCGATCTGGATCTGGTAAACAGATTTTAATTGTTGAAAATTTATTGTTAAAACTTTATTCGCTGAATAACTTCTTGTAATCCACTGCATTGTGAAACATGCAATGTAATCGTATGAATAAAGACGAAAATATCAAAGAAATTTTTCAAACTAGATCTAGAAATTATCTTCATTGCGCTAGGAAATATTACAAGGACCACCTTCATTTAACCTTCGAAATAAAAGTCACTTTGAAATGCAACTGCAACAAAATCATGATAAATACACATTTATTGTTAAGTGTAGCAATTTAAAGAAAATAGTTTAGAATAAATACTGATCTTTGGTGAACTAAATTGTAATAGTTCGCTAATTGCTCATTTCTTCTGACTAAAAAAGGGAAATAAAAGTTGCTTAGGTATCTCAGGTTACGACCGTTTGATACTACAACTACTTTGCGCACAAAGTTAATTGTCATGGATTGTAAAATTGTCAGCAGCGAATGAAAAGCGCGATCAAACGTAGACGACTTTTTGCTGGGGAAAAAATTAAAGTTTATTACATACAGAATGACACGTTGAATTCTAAACGCATAAAACATATTTCTTGTCATTTTCAGAAATTCTATTTGAATTAAACTCATCAGAGTAAATAACAAGCTGTCTAGCTCTTACATAACTTGCAAGTGTTTCTGTAAAGCTCTGCTAAAACAAGACAGTCCTCCTGCGTGAAAGCAAGAGGCATACCACCCGCTGCGTAGCAAGTGCTCGCTCTGCTGTCCTATCCCGGAGGGAGGGAGTACCAGTCCCTGGCTTGGGGGGGGGGGTTTCCCAAGTCCTGGCTGGGGGGGGGGGTACCCCAGTCCTTGCCAGGGGGGTACCACAGTCCTGGCTGGGGGGTGCCCCATTCCTGGGTGGCAGTTACCCTGTGGTACCACCCTCTGTGAACGGACACACATCTGTGAAAACATTACCTTTCCGTCGTACTACGAAAGCGGGCAGTAAAAAATCATAATGACAAAAGCACAAGCGCTCAGTTCTTAACATATAATTCAGACATAGCGAAGCTGGTGTTTGCGTTTGGAAGATCGCACCCGGAAGTGGTGCCATCATTTCCCAAAATGCGTGTCACATGCACTCACACCTCACCACAAACAGTCAACCGAACAATGTAAAGTATCACGAATAATAACTGCCCCCCCCTCAAAAAGCTAATTTTAGAATATTCAATTTGTTTTATTCACAAATATAGATGACAAATAAGCACCAGGTGCCTAAGAATCCAGTTCTGGACATTAATTTTATTCTTCGTAGATGTACACTTTATATATTTGTTTCAAATGGGTCTATTGTCATGTCTACTTTTTGACTTTGCATATATATTTTAGTTTAAACCTTATATTGTTGAAAGCTAAATTATTGTTATATTGTTAGACCTTTTGTCAGATTTCGAAATTGGATTGATCATGTGATTGTCAAAAGTATTTTATTAAACATAGCTTTCAGAAGACAAGACGAACTTCAAAATGAAGAGGCAGAATAGCAGAAAAAGCTTTGTCAATACACGTTTGTGTTGCTTGGTACGAGGCATGGCGGGTGCTCGCTACAATAGAAGATCCAACCCTGATGCCTCGAGTCTATTGTTCTTCCGACAATAAAATGAAAGTTATTTGATATTGTGTAATTGTGTTTAAAGCCTTTGTCAGATTTTCTTTATTCAACAGCTTCATCACCAGATACACATTTGGTTGACAATGAATCATTTGAACAATGGTCTATTTAACCTGGAGGTTACAAATAACTTTCAGAGACACGCACAGACACGTTGAGTTTAATCTTATTAAAAGCAAAAGCATACTACTGTTATTACATGCAATTTTGTTGGTGTAAAGCGTTGAGGTAATGTTTTGGCATGTATCTTAATACAAAAAAATGTATCAACAGTTGTAAGTAGCGAATACTGAGAAACTTGTTTGGTTGCTGTGTAATTCAACATTTGTGCATATAGTTTTTTTGGTCCCATAGTCCATATTGGACCACTGGTCAGCATGCATGTGGAAGCAAGAGAAATATTGGCCAAATACCCAACTATAAATTATCCTGCTTTCGGTTGGAAAAATATGTCAAATCGTTTTTTCTTACCAAATATTAGCTGATAGACTTGTATTAAACTTGATATTCTATTGTTGGTCATCAGGTCATACAACTGCTGCCAGGCACTAGGGTCCGCATCCCATACTGAATACTACCCGTGCTGAAGCTTCACCTTGTTCCTACTAATTTTTTGTCTTTAAGCAGCCGTGTCTAAACCCCTGTCGCCAGGGTAGATTATGGTGAATAGATTATGCGCAACTAAAACAATGGCTTTAACCAGGGTAACTGAAGTTACACTCTTTGAAATGGGAAGAAAAAGGTTAAACTTAAAACTTACTAAAATGAGAGAAACCTTTTTTGTCTTATTTATGTTTTCGTAAAGTAAATAAAACTTGATTATTCACGTCTGTTTTCATCACCTAAAATGTACCAAGCTTATTAGTCTTGGGCGTTAAAAGGATATTTGATAAAACTTATCTCATTTTATATGATACCATTGTCCTGATATCATAATAAGTTTTGAAAAAATCAACACTTTTATTTGTTTACTTTTCAATGTATTTTATATTTGAGGAAACTAAATACTGCATAAATTTGTGGGCGAGTGTAAATAATACATTATGACATGAGTACTTTGAATTGTAACGAGTGTTAATATCCAGTGTGCATTGTCTGACTTTAATTAAGATTCTTCATATTTAAAGAATTAATTTGTGGAGTACGTTTAGTTAGTGATATTAAAATCTAAAAAGATAAACAAGAGACCATCAGTAGGGAAAGTGGGAAAGAAATAAGGATGATTTTTGTCAACGTATCGCAAGTAAGATTTCAACTTTCAACAAAGTTGGATTTTTCAATTTGTAAAACCAGCATCATTACAACAACACATGTTTCGTATAATGGTTCAGTTGATGGGTTTAAATGGGTTTAGAGCGAACTTCAGCAGAATAATAACCTTAGAATGATGGTAAAATACAACTCAAACATGTCCTATGCTCTTCAAGTGGATCTTTAGTGCCTGCTTTCTACGTGTTCTATGCTGTTATCAATGCTTGCTGTGCGTCCTTAGTCCTTCTAATGATCACCCTGTTTATTCCTGCACTAATCAAGTGTGAACTTTAACACCCAGGCTTCATTAGATTAGCCATGCAGATAATCCGCAGGTATTGAGCTCAATTGTTAGTTAACACGAAGTCTTTACATTAACACCAATCTTCCCTCGAATTTTGGATGTGTTAACTATTATTTGCCATCAATATAGCAACCAATCGAGTTTTTCCATAATTACCAGAACATGAATTTGACAGATCTGGCATTTACTTCTTACAATGTTTTTCCTATTGTCACCAATATTACAATTACTTGGTTTATTGTATTAAACTCAAACCCAGTCAGAATTGAGTGTCCACCTGGTCAGGGAGGAGAGCAAGAGTTGTTTAATCTCAGGGGGTCACAGCAGTTGTTCATGGGTGTTAGTTTGTGCACTGGACCTATTTGTGAAGTAGGACCTGCTGACTGTACTACTGGGTGAGGAGATAAACTTCTAAGGGGGTGGCTCTCCATGAGATGAAGCATACAAACACTTAGCTTAGGCACAGTCATTATTATTACTCCTGAGACTTGTTAACAAAGAATAATGTGAATCAGCATTCAGAGTCTGAAGAAGTGACATTGATGTACAAACAGGCTTGCAGAATGTCCAAAGAACACATAATTGCAGAATCAGCCATTATCTCAATTTGAGGAGTTCTTGAGGGGTTGGATTAAAGTCTGTTGCCAAACACAACTATAAACAGCTAACACACATTTAGATG
>JBCAUG010638235.1:0-28663 GCA_038406175.1 Haplosyllis leylae | reverse complement strand
GGCCAAATAATAGGTTGGCGCACCCCCCTCTGGAGTTGGCGCCCCCCCCTCTGGGAAATCCTGGATCCGCCGCTGCATTCCTCTGCCCAAATGTATCACGGGCGAGGTACCTCCCCCAGGCAAACTGCATCATAGCATGTGGGTGGTTGGCCTTTGACTGAAAGGTTTTCTCGTTGTTTTTCATTTCAGCAATTATTCAACAGTAATGCATATGGGCATTTAGCTAATTGTTCAACGCGATTTTGCGGTTGTTGTTGAATAAATTTCAAAATGCCCACGTCTTCTGGGGATTACCAAAATATATAGACTGGCGTCCCACCGAGCCAATTGCCCCTTCTTAGAAATCTTAGATCCACCACTACAAAGCGCCTCGCCGCCCACATTTTGCATTTGTGCATGGTGTTTCTTTTTGATTACATTTTGATCGTACTTGGCGATGGTCCGGTCCACGGTGATCATTATGTCACAGGAATTATTCCAGGACTAGCATTGACTGGGGTTTTTCCAAATAAACAGTGTTACATAACCATCCGCAGTGGACCATTCGTTGCCAAGTACGATCTTTAATTTGTGATTGATTAACATGTACATAAAAGTCGGTATTTTTTTAAAAAGAAAGTAGATAGCATTTAGTGTATTTTCAGTGAATGTATCAACATCTGGCAATGACTTTCAAGGATTATTTATACAAGCAAGAACAGCAAGTGGTAGCACTGGTTCATGGAATACACCAGACCCAAGCACCGACACAAGAACCATGACATGCATCAGCGGTCAACCCAGTGACACCATCACACACTCAAGTACCAGTCCCAAGACATCCGTCACACTAACGTGGAATCCACCCGATGATGATGTCGGCAGCGTAACCTTCTTGTAAGTTTCAGTGTTCTTTCAAGTGTACCTTGTAAAATTATCAAATAGAATCATGAAAAAAATATTTCCGGTTTACCGTGAAGTAGGTATCCTACCTAAAACGGGAGGGGGGAGGTCGAGTTTTAATGTTATAAAACTACCCCCGTCCCTTGAACCTTAGGGCAGAGGCCCTCATCAGTTCCCCACTCTCCTTAACATTTGAGCCCACAACACATGACCACTATCTCCCCTTCTACCTTCCCCCTTAAATCCCCTTAAATATAAAGGAAACATAAATTTTAAATTAATTTTTAAATTAATTTAGAGTCTTAAATATTATAACACTAAAAGTTTTAAATATAAATATCAATGTTTAATTGTTTTATTTTTAATTTTTTAAAAAACATTTCAGGTTGCATTTTGTTTTGAAAGAAAATTATCATTAAAGTATCAATTATTTCTATTTTTTCAAAATAAAAATAATCAGTCTTTATAATGTGATAAATATCTTATTTTATTTTAATTTTCAATAGTTTTGTAATATTTGAAACTTTACATTAATTCAAAATTTATGTTTCCTTTTTATTTAAGGGCAAAAGGTAGAAGGGGAGATGGTAGTTATGTGTTGAGGGCTCAAGTGTTAAGGAAAGTGGGGAAGTGATAACACCCTAAGCCCTTAAAACTCTACGGTAGGGTAGGTTTGTAATGCTAAATATGGACCGGCATCAGGATATAACGGGGGTTGTTTGACCACGTTACACCGGTTCTCAGAACTAAACTTCATACATATACCTTCAACTTCACCATAGTCTGATGAAAAACTTATGGTGGGAATCAGATTTAAAAAAGTCCAATGAAAAACATCTAATTGGAAACTTACTTTTGCAAATGGAGGCACCATTCACTTCCTGTTGTCTTATATTGTTCAAAAACCATTTGTATGCAACATTAACTGGCATTAACATATATTGTGCAATGTACAAAGTATCTGGCTGAAGGTCCAGATGTTGTGGTTGATGGTTCAAATCTCACTGCAGTCAATTCTTTTGATTTTATACAAGAGATTCCAAATTTAAATATTTCTAAATATGGATTTTTTATTGTCCATACTTGCACATAAAACACTGTAAGGATAAGTTTTCAATGGAAATTTGTTGATTGGAGGCTTTTCATCAAACCACAAAAGAAGGATTGAGTTTTCTATTACGAAAAGACCAAGTCTGAAAAATAATAAAAAGTAACTTGTTACTGGGACTATGTCATGTTTGCACGTTATTTAATTTCTGAATAAATATTCAATGTTTCATTCATTTATTTAGTGGTGTTGTCGCACAACAAAAATTAATCTGGTGGAGCAATTTGGCATCAACTTCTATTTCTTATTCTGCTGATGACGGTGGTGGCGGTGGCGGTGATGGTGATAATGGTGGTGATAGTAATAACAATGGTGACGATGGTGACAGTTCAGACACAACATCAATCGCAACAACATCAAGCTCAACCCAAGACAATACGACTATAAGCAGCCGAGCTACAACAAATTATGCATTTCTGTTCAGTTCGTTTGGGGCATTTTTTCTGGCATTTTTTCTTCACACATAAACAGTCGTTTCTGACGATGTTCCTTGTCAAGCCCTTGGACCCCAGTAAACGAATATTGATTTTTAATTGTAGATTGGTTGACAAGCACCAGCACGGACATGTCAATGTCCTCTGTGACATTCATGGTGTTTCTCTATTTTACCCTCCAGTCACCATCCTTGTCCATTTTGGCAAACGGTCAGAGAGGCTTTTCTTGAGCGCTTCTTCCCAAAAGGAAAAAAGTCTGCACTAGCACCAGCTTAAGCACGTTTGGGTGGCATTTTAGGGACAAGCCTATTCAGTTCCTTTCATGAAAGTTCTCTTCAGATGAGAACTTGGGTGATATGTATCAGTTATGACAGTGGTCAGGTTCAGAAGATAGCTATTGGTATTTCCATAAAAAAATAAAATTCTTCGCTCATTGAAATCAATTTCACAAAATGTTTAAATGAAAAATAAAGATTTAATCATCTATTAGATGTAGTTAATCATTTGAACAATACTTGTGATACAATTGTGTAAATTGGGATGTGATTACATAGACTTTCCTGATTATTTATATGTTCATTACAATTCCATGTCTGCATGGACTACAATTTATTCAAAGTGATCCGATTGAATAATTCCTTCAAAATGATTAATTTAAATGGAGTTGTGGCTTAAATTGCGATTCAATATTTTGCTTACAATATTCACAAACACATTGTTTTTGGTTTTATGTCTGGTCTGGTAAATGTCGGGGCACCACACCCGATAGACATTTTACTTGTGTAATTAACAAAGAGATTGTGAAGTAAATGGATTGTTTCATTGTAACCTGCTAAACCGTTTCATTTAAAACCCACGATGTTTTCATGGGCAGCATTGCAAAAAAAAAAAAGTAAATAGAATGATCGATTTTTTGCTCAAATCAGCAAGTCATGAACAATTCTTTGTAGCTCTTTGTAAACTTAAAATTCTTCACACGGAATATTTGTCAGAAATCAATATCGCAAGTAAAGGTAAACTTCCAAAATTGTACACAGTCCTAATTAGGAAGCGGTAAAAACGAAACTACCTCTCTCAGGTGAAGCTGCTACAATAGCCTGAGACACAGTCAATTGTGTTTCACTGTGGCCTGCTGAGGTGAGAGCCCAAGTGTGTTGTCAATGTAAGAACATCAGAGAAGTCCCATAGCTTGGATGCTCAGCTGCAAAACAAATTCTTCAAGAATTCATTTTGATTGCATAAATTACATCAAGTGTCTTTTTTGAGATTACACCACTCCGATATCTGGAAAGAAGGGAACCATCACAAAAGTATCATTCGATTGAAATAGAATCGTTTTCGTTGTTTAACATTTCCTCCATTTAACTGTTATTTTATATCAATTACTGAGAAAGACCCTTGGAAATAAAAATGTGAACCGCGACATCACGGATGGGATTTTTAGTGACTCCTGCTTCATTCTGAAACCATCATCTGCAGCATAAAGGTGTGTTCAGGTAGAATGTCTAGCGAAGTAAACTACTCATTAGTCACCAACCACCATTTTCAGGGAGACGTGAAAATGAAATAAGATTAATCATTGCACGTTTGACCATCAATCATTACAATCATCTGTCATCGATAAACCCTTATTGTCGTCAATATTTCTCAGTCTGGATCTGGTCCAGCGGATGGGATTTCAAACCAGCTGGAAGAGAGTCAATACTGTTTTAGCAAAGACATTTCCATAACCATCATGATACCAGTTATGATACTTGCAATATTTCTAATGAATGTATCCAGTTTAGAAGGGCACACAACAGAAATTTCCAAAACTACAAATGAAGGAATCTCTGCAATTTGGTTGGAATGGAGGCAACATGGAAACACAAATGCGTATGACTCTGAAGACACGATGGAAACCACGAGGAGATCCATTTGGGAGAGTATTACCAGAAAGTTTCAAGAATGGGAAAGTACAAGTATGCCGTATCTGGAAAAGGATAGATCCATCTCTCCCAAAGAACTTAGCCACACAACAAACACTTCCATGGACAACATGACCCAAACATTTCAGGACTGGATAACTACAAGCATGTCACACCCAGAAATGAATGACTCCTCTGTAGAAATTAATTCGACTACACATATTTCTAATAGTATCATGGACAATGCGCAACATTCCTGGGAAAATAGCACCAGGAATTTTCAACAATTGGCAAATACAAGCAAGTCACATCTTGAAAGAAATCTTTCCACTGAAGAAATGTCCATGACAGGTAGTTATGGCGAAAGCACAACTGCAACAGCTTATGGCCAAGATAATGAGATGAGATACATGCAAAATGGCACATATGCGGGACAAACCTTCAGTGAGGTATATTCTCGGTCTCCTAGCAATGTCACTGTGTATCAGTCCGACGGATGGGTAAACGACAGTCTTTCCGTCGGAAATATGAACTCATCGGTTCGACATTACGTGGAGCAGGTGACGAAATTGCCCGAATGGTTCAAAAACAATACCAAGAACAAATGGGACAATAAAACAACAAGACAAGTCCTTGTTACCAAAGGATATTTTTCAAACGGGTCTGGTAGCGATGTCGGACCGCAAACTTCTCAAAGATGGAACATGAGTGTCCAAGATGTAACTAGATACCCTAAAGCCATCAGTAACACAACGAGTATGGGGTCAATTGAGATAAACACAACTGGCCAAATACAAACCACTGTATCAACACAGACTATGAACACAAAAATGTACTCAAACAATTCATACACGAGTCAAGGAGACATTGGGAATATGGCTGTACCGCCATTGAGGTATGATGTCCCAGAGGCTACTTCTCGTCAATCTGATAACTCGGGATCAATGATAAATGCCACTAGTGCGCACAGTTCTGTCACTTCTACAGGAATGAAGGACACCCCCGTGTATGATGATGGACGCTTGGGCATCAATGAAAGCCTTACCAGACGAGAAGACCATTGGAATATGACTGGATCACCGCCATCGACAACATCAACACCGGTTGTTACACCTCATCAAGCTAACAATTCAGAATCAACGATCAATGATACCAATGAGCACAGAAACCGAACGAGATTGTGTCGAACGAGAAACAATCTCACTAAGGATTGTCTTGTTGCAGATTCAGGTGAGAAGAACGATGAAAGTATACGATTTAACGACAGTCTTGATTAGTAAACACGACTGGAAATTAATCAGTTGTGTGTGACATGTATTTGATTTTATTTCATTTAAAGTGATAAAATTTTCTTCCAGAAATTTTTAGTTCTTAAATCAAGATTTACATCCGGTTCACTTAATTTGTTGTAAACAAAATATATCATTTGCTTCGTTTTTCATTCAATTCTTTGACCTTAATAAATACATGATGTGTTCTTTGTGAAGCTGCATCCTCGGCAAGACCTGCTCCTGCAGATGTCCAGGTGAGGACAGCTGTCTTGACAATGTCTCAAGGTAAGCTGCGCAGATATGAAACTATTCTATTAGGAGCAACCATATTGTATTGTAGCTGATGGGAAAAGGCCAATGAAGAGAAAAGACCATTGTAGCTTCAACATAAAGCGAAACCATATGTATGCAGAAAATATAGTCCAAATCGAAACAGTTAATAAATTGTGTCAGTTTTCTAGTCCGGCAAAAATGATTTTCCACAGACGAAATATATTTTAAAAGTATATTTTAAAATTTAAATAGAAATTCATTGTCAAGGCTCACTACTTATAAGAAATAAAAATTTTGGCAAAAATAAGGCTCGCGTCGAAGGACACTTACACCTTTGTAATCCGCCACTGTTTTTTAATTCAATATAAATATATGCAAGCACATTATAATCAATAATGGAAATAATAAAGGAAATAATTTCAGACGCAATGATAGATGAGACGGATGTGACCACAGAATCTGCAGCTTGGGATCCATCTGGAGCCGCTGGGCGTGTGCCAGGTAATAACATTCATAGCTAATCAGATTCATCTCATATCCTCCGCTATATTCTTTATTCACGCGTTTGTATAATAATTAGCATTGACCACAAAGGTAGAACGAGAAAGCAAACCCACCCATTTTGAGAGAGGAACCACCCATTATTTTGTTTTTGCGTGCTTTGTTACACGGATCAATGTTCTCATTGCAGACATGTTTTGCGTGACTACAGTGCTTCTGATCAGCATTTTGATACATCTCTAAGCCATACGTCCGCAGAATTTCATATTTCTTTTGAAACACGACAAAAACGTTGCCTTCATTCCATTAATATTTTATTTTCACGAGTTGATTTGTTGTAAATAAACGTCGTCTTTTGCGCGTATTTCACGTAAAATGTACAGTCCAAGCTGTGGCCATAGTTTTCTTCAAAGATATACATTTCAAGCAGTAGTCAAATGATCGTTTTGTATTTCAAAATGAATGAGTCAGAAATCGAAAATGTTAAAAACGCATCGCTTCGGGAGATGATGTATTTATACAAAGAGCAAGTGACCCATGAACGTCAGCCATGCATGGTATACAGCAATGGGTCCAAATGTGTTAATGACATAAGGTGCAGTTGGGCGTTGAACGTTGAAACGTGAATGCTGATACAGTCATTTGTTTCTCTCTGTAAATAACTGCATAACACTAAAAACGGGGGATGGAGACTGGAAACTGTATGAATCTCAAAGGTGACCCGTGTGTAAAGAACACGAAGAAAAGTACAAGTTGTAAAATAAAATTGAGGAGTATGTCACAGCAGCGTTTAGTTTTGTTACTTTTAACAACTTCCTTCAGCACTGTACAATGTTGGAGTAATGGATATACACAGGATATATGCGACAGTTTAACTCCCATAGATACAAATCCACAGGACTCGTCGAGTCCTTACAGTCTCACGGTTGCGGTATCACGGTACATCATTGGAGGTGAAGTAGAGGGTAAGAACGAAGTTTCAATTTCGAGCACATGCATCAAAGGTTTGGTGCTATGTGTAGAAAAGATTCGGCCATCTCAAAATTATGCTTCCTGTTTTAAAGTTGAAAGGAGACTTAGCTCTCGAATATACGCATTGTGGAATTTTGAATGCGAATGGTTGGTACGCTCTAATTAGATGAAATAATAAGCACATTGGTTACTACGGTGATCAAGAGGTTGTGAACTAAAACCCGCAAAAAAAATTTGATTCATTATTTTTTTTTATTTAAACATATTTAAAATAGGAAATAACTTAAAGGGAACGTTCACTGAGATTAGCATTTAATTACAGTAATAGAGCAAACGCTTCTCTTGGCAAAATTAGAGAAGTTTGCTCTTGACCATTTGACAAGTTCAAAAACATCAGAATACAAATTCTATGATATTTACCCTTTTAAGAAGTAAATATTAAAAATTTTAATAATATTTAACCAAAATTGGGTGGGCCACCTGTAGCAGATACAAGGGTCCATGGCCTGTAAAAATTTAGACTGATTGAAGTTTAAAGGGTAAAAACACAGTTTCTGACTCCACGACTGACCAACTATTCAAATATTGCAGTGGAGATCAAGGCCAGTGGAGAAAATGTGGTGGGATTCATAGTTCAAGCCAGAAAAGCTGATGGCAGCAGCACAACTCCAGTAGGAACCTGGGGAGGATTTACCGCAATATTCCAACAATTACAGTGTGATGCGGCTGATGATACAGTAACCCACAGGACTACGGGTACTAAAGGCCAGTCCGTAAAACTCCGGTGGTTGGCCCCAGCAGATTGTTCCTCTGGAAGTGTCAAGTTTCAGTGAGGAAATTTGTGTTTAGAATATTTCAGTAAAGATGGAAATTGAAACTACAACTGGAACAAACCACGTGGATGCAAATCCTTCCACAAATCTAAATACTGTGTGATCGATCATCCTGTTGATTCCATGCTTTGTACGAATGTTTGTCATGAGCATGCTTTGTCCTTCAGCGCAACTGTTGCATCGGGTAGATATGCGTTCTGGACTGGAATAGAATCATCAGAGCTGACATGTTCAACGTCAACAACCACCACCACGGCCGCAACAACAACAGCAGCAGCAACACAGGAACCATCAACGGCGACAAAAGCGGAACGAGACGCGACAATGACAACAGACTCAGAACAAGAAGCAACTGGATCGGAAGATCCAGGGACAACAGTCACAGACAGTTCAAATACCAACGCAACAACAACTACTGAGGCAACAACTATAAAAGGTGGAAGAAATGGGAGTGAAACCTTAGGTAAAAGTCTTGATGAGATTGAGATACTTTTCAGCTGAGCGACAGAAGTGGGAAAGGTTCGGTTTTGAGTCTGCAAGTGAAGAATATCATGCCTAAATTAAATGACACACTTCACCAGTGTTACTGACCACCAAAGAAAGCCATTTCTGGGCCCAAAATAAAGCTCTAGAAACATCGTGGAAACCTTTTTCACTGCTCATAGTGTGTATCAATTTTAGGACCTGTCAGTGCAAACAGGAACTGTTTCTTTTATTCTTGGATTGAGTATTACTTAATAAAATGCTAAATTTTAATCATGATGTGAATATGATAATAAGAAGTACCGATACCTACCTGCCAAAGCGCTGGTCATACGCTGCGCCAGAATCTGTCCGAAACTTTCACAATATTTTAGTGATTTTAAAAACATGGAAGCGATAAAATTGGAATAAAATGATATTTTACTGTATTTCAGGTGGCTGCATTGCAGTGCTACTCGTGTGTTACGGAATGTTAACGTTTACTTGAGTTTGAGTCAATGACAATTGAAAATTGTTCAGGATAAAACAATAGTTCACTGCTGGATCGGTCACCCGAACGGAAAGAGTCTATCGGAAATAAAACTAAGTGACTAGTTCCTGAAGAACGTAAAAATACTGTTGCAACTAGTCTGTGTCTTTTTTACGTCAGTCAAAAGATGTATCATATATCCCTTTCTTTAACAATGTAGTTTTAATGACATGCTGAAATATGTACCTCACAATACACCTTTGCATAACTGCCTGTAACATTTTTGTAGCCCATGCATCTTTTTACATGCAAAAATAAATTTATTCAATTGTAAATAATTTTAATCGTGTTTTTCCGTAATTGTCAGATTTGACAGATCTAGCATTTTTGTGTTTCAGTTTAAGTTTTATTTTCCAGTACATATCTTGACATATCAGTTCTTTAATACATGTTATTAATTAGAGGTTTGAGTAGCATATCCAACCAAATTTATCACTGGCTGTAAAAAAATAACATGGGAAAAAATAGGAAAGAAGTAATTGCCAGGTCTGTCAACTTTTGTGTTCTGATAATTAAGGAAAAACTCGAATGTATCTGTAAAAAAATTGTCATGAGTTGATGTGTTGATGCTTCATTAGGGAAAAATAGTCTCAGCAATTCATCCACGGTTGGATGACCATTGACGGATTTATTTTGAGGGGAGATAATATATAAAAGGTTGACGCGATCCTCCCTAGCCTGGCTAAGCCGTTGAAAACTTTTTTCTAAAATTTACTTGAGTCTTTTTTCAGTTTATGACAATACTGAAATCTGTTGATCCCTTTTACCATCGCAAACTAATGAACTAATGTTGGGCGAAGACGCAGCGCTTTCACGGAAGTCTGATTTTCAAGGCCAAGTGATAGTGAGCAAAATTGTTAAAAAGCACTGAAAAGAATGAATTGACGTACTGTAGCTTTTTGCACACACCATATCACAGAGAACACTTCTAGACTGAGGTTTCAATTTCCAAAAAGACTTCATTTTTTTAAGCAATAAATTTTAGTTGATGTGTTATTAGTGTAAGGAAAGAGTCTACCGCTTACGTCTGACCGCAAGTAAACAGGTTAACTTTTATTTTGTTCTTAAAAATTAGAATTTTTCATGATAAGCATTTTTAATAAATCTGGCAGATCTAGAACTAGGCATTTTCCTTGTTAATACAAGATATTTATTAAAAAAACATGAAAGCATTTAGCAAATGTAAGTCACTTTAAATAAGTATGAACAGTCTTAAGATTACATTTTATTTCTGCCAGATCAGCGATATTTACTTGTTGCAAACTCCATTTACATCGGCATGTCCCATGCGGGGTTTTTGAATCAGGTTTTTTGTGTTTCTTTTTCTCTTTTTTTGCTCATTATAAATAGTAAATTTGTTAGCTTTATTGCTTACGTAATTATTAGACCAGGTCAGTTATTTTGTTGAGCATAGATGATAGAATATCTGTCTCTCTGGGGCCACACATCATTGTCAAAAACAGCTGATCTGGCAGCTTCACGGCGGCAGCTACGTCACAGCATCTGAAACTCAATTTTCTCGTGCTGTTCGCATCCTGAAAGCTGCTGTTGCTCTGTTTACAGACCGTTTTGGGGGTGATGATTTGGAAATTCCGTGCTGACAAAACAACCACGTTCAGAAATAGAACACGACTGTCATGACGTTATCGTTCATAGCTATGGCTGTATTTCGGTTGGATTGATGAGACATTAGCACAAGACATAAGTTCGTGATTGCATGGTGGTACATATTGCCGCTGAATAAGTGATCCACTTATCATAACGAAATCAGAAAACAGTCAAAGGGTTCGTATATTTTCACATTTCATTTCATTTTTATGTAACATGACAATTATCACATTGGGAATCACTTGTATGCACGATGTATATGCCAACATCAAAAAATTGGCATTGAAAAAGGTAATAATATTATCGTGGTAATAACTGTAAACCTAACGTCAACATCATAACTCTAAATGGCTGTTATTTACCAAATGGCCTAGTTAACCCAATCTTTACTTTCCGAGTTCTGTGTGGAAAATACGCAAGCGAAGTTCTGAACCTATGGATCTAGCTTTCACAAAAAGTATGTTTACAGGTATGGTAACTGACAGCAACATCCAGTTGAAAAGAGGTTAATAAGTTTTGGTTGTGAATATTTTTCATATTTTTGGCAAACGTATATCTATTCAGTGTGCGAATATATACATTCATGAATTGATGTTTATAATTTAGTTAGGTGTCAACAAAAACACGGTCAAATGGTCACTGAGGAAATTGTATTGAAATCCATTAAATCATCACCCGCGACAAGGATCGTGGCACAAATAGATCAATAAGTGTTGCATTGAAATTTCATATAATAACTCAAGCTTAATGTCTTTATGAATGCTTCGATGCATATTTATGTTATTCATCTTGACCAAAGCACCTTCAAATTTTGAGATGTTTTCTCAATCAATCTGATGTCTATGAACGCCGCAGTTTTGGGTTAAGTATATTAGGATTCTCTTTATTTCTAATGTTATGTATCATTATCATAATTCATTATTTATTGATTATTTGCCACACCTCACGACAACATTTAGAAGGGACACAATTTAATTATGTGCAACTGACTTCTGTGTTAGAAACCTCATGCAGGCGTGCAAAGCTGCTTGCCTCAGTGTTCGAAGAGCAGGTAGATGAAAGCTTATAATCGGCTATCAGAGCTGTTCCCAGCGTTTTAATCTACGTGACATCGGGAAACAAAACTACCAGTTGTTCTTAGATCATTTCCTAATGGATTTTCCGCAGCCATGCTCGTCATAGAGTGCATCCCTTCGGCCTCTGTTTGCGTTTGAGTTTGAGAGTTTTGGATACAGTTCAATGTTAATTCAACTGTATCCAAATTTTGGATACCGTCTAATTAACATTAGACTGTATCCAAAATGGCCACACAAATATTATTGTTTACATTTTGTATACAGTCCAATGTTAAGACCGCAGGATACAGTCCCCAAGGATACAGTTGAATTAGCATTGTACTGTAAACAAAAATGTAAATATTTTTATTTTGAACTGAAACACAAGCTCAAACGCAAACGCAAACAGAGCTTAAAAATGCACACGTCATAGATTATTTTCAAGCTGTCGTGACCCCATTCCTCCACCGCATTATTTTTTTCAGACAGAGTAACATTAGCAGAAAAGTGACACCTGAGTAGGATGGGGAATTCACATTCAGAAGATGGAATCAAAAATAAGGAGGTGGAAAAACTGAAAGAGCAAACAGAATTCTCCGGACATGAAATCAGAGAATGGCACAAAAAATTCCATGAAGATTACCCCGACGGAGTAATAACAAAAGAAGAATTTATTCAAATGTACAGGCAGCTTTTTCCTCATGGGGATGCTACCAGATTTGGCCAAAGAGTGTTCGAGGTAAGACTACCTTCAACAGCTTTGTATTGTTTCACAGATCTAAATCTAATGACGCATTGTACAAAAATAAATCAACAGAAAATAGTCATAACAATCATATAGTGGATGAAGTCACGTCTGGTGACTTGTTTTGAGAGACAAATTTAGACAAATTAAATCGGCAGTGTAAATGCATAAATGTTCCTGAAACAACAGAAATCGACAAACTTAGTACAAACATTTGCAGGCTTATGATGCAGACGGAAATGGTGTCGTTAGTTTCACAGAATTCCTAACGACAATGAGTATCTCTGCAGAAGGCAGTGTGGACGATAAACTTAACTGGTCATTCAATCTTTATGACACCAATGGAGATGGAACCATATCCAGGAAAGAAGCGGTCGATATTATCTGGGTACAGCTTATTAATATATAAATAATAAATGATACTTGTTAGCTAATTAGGAAATGATGTATTCAAACATATTGACCAATTCGCACGCCTTCAGGATGTCCAATTTGCTGGATATCGATCGTTAAAACTCTGCATGAGCCACTAAATTACTGCGAAACGTTTTTACACCAAGTCCAGCTTACTTCCAAAGATTGTGTGCCTTTTGATATTACATTGAGACCATTGTTTTAATGTTTCAGGCAATATACAAAGCAAAGGGCGTGGGAAGCAGAACGGCGGCCGAAGAAAGTGCTTTTAAAATATTCATAGCCATGGACAAAAACAAAGATGACAGATTAAGTCGCCAGGAATTCATCCATGGCGTCAAATCTTCATCATCTGTCATGAACATGTTCTGCGCTGGAATGGACACAAGTGAATAGTCGATACATGAGCCGTTAAACTTTTTTGGTCATATTCCTTGATGCGAACAAAGAAAATCAAAGGGATTAGAAAGATCTGAAAAACCAAATACTGTGACTGTACAACCTGCATATTACCAGATTCACAACTGCACTTTGAATGGTTCTCATGTGAGATTTGTTTTTTTCAAATTCCACCTATCGGAAATACTTGTCCGACAATTAAAGTTCTGCAGATACTATGGATCCCACCAGTTAATTCTCTCATATTAACTTTGAGTCTTTAACCATCCGCATGAGGTAGTGAATCTTATCAGTTTGAACAACGCACAAGGATTTAAATTTAACCACTCTACATGCTACATTGTATTATGAATATTACGAAGGGAAATTTGCATAAATATGCTTAAAGCTATAATACATGACAATTAATTCAAACAAGCTGCTTTGCAAATGCAGCTCTTCCTGATCCACACATGACAAACAAATCAAAACTGCTCAAGCCAAGAGGAGACGAGATATTTACTAAATTTCATTCCACGAAAGTTGAACTCGAAAAGGTCGAACCTAAATAAGATTAATATGTTTGTGTGTGTTTTGTGTTGAAATCGAACTACTGAAAACAGACCCGAATCTTTAAGGTTTTAGGGTGAACACTGGTCACCAAGTTCTTTTGTACATGTTTCTTAATCTCACATGATACATGTAAAAGTACTACTTATGTTTGAGTTTGCATTGCTTATATTATGTATGAAAACAGGACTTAGGTACTTAGAACTACTACACTAATAAGAAAGCCCTCCGGCGTAACGCAAGAGGCATACCGCCCGCGGCGTAGCAAGTACTTGCTCTGCTGTCCTATCCCAGGGGGAGAAGGTGACGGGGGGAGGGTGGAGGGAGGGAGGTACCCTAACCTGGACCTGGCCAGGGGGGAGGGGGAGGGAGGTGTACCCTGACCTAGACCTAGCCAGGGGGTGGGAGGTGGGTACCTTGACCTGGATCTGGTGGGGGGAGGGGGAGGAGGGGTACCTTGACCTGGACCTGCTGGGGGGAGGGGTACTCCTCCCTCCCTGTGGACTGACAAACAAACTGAAACTATTACCTTCCCCCATCCTTCGGATGCGGGCGGTAAGAATACGTCACGTACGCTCCTTCTTGGGTTGATCCCGACCGAAGACTAATGCCGTGGCTTCAGTGAGGGTTATTCTTTTTAAGCAGTCTCTGCATGGACATTCTTTTCTATTACATAATCTGTTATCTAATGCAAAATAGTTCCAAATGGATTTAACATCTGTTTATTACAATTGCAATCATTTTTACTGGGTCTGAACATTTGTGACACAATTCTATTTTAACACCTGTATTCCACCATTTCAGGTCATGACTCCGGAAAAAAAAAGATTTTTTAAAAAGTTCAACATTTAAGCCGCGCTCGTCAAAGAGCTTTAGGGTTGATGTTAGGTAACATTTCAGGGAATACTGCTGTAAAATTAAAGTATTGTAGAGTTCTAACGGAGTACACTGGAATTAACCATTTTAAATTAATATGTGTGCTCTCCTTTTCGGAAATAGCTTTAGAAATACGAGTGCAGATATTTGTACAAATTTGTCATTTTTATGCTACTCAACGTTTTAGGCCGTTTTTATTGTACAATGTTGTAGTTTTGTGCATTACTGGCATTTTACTGGATGTATATTATTCATATCAGGGTATTTTGTAAATAAAATTTACCCGTTATCGTTTTATAGACGATAGCTTATATTTTAGTTATGCAAGCTACAGCGATGTTAACAGAATACTTTGCCTTGCAAAGTTTTTCCCGTTTACGAGTAATCAACTTATTTTTCAAAGAAAATCAATGAGATCACAAACTTACAATTTTTGATAAGAAACTCACAATTTTATGAAATTCTAAGTCACCTGAACCTCAACCCTCATCTCCTGACTGAAGGATCTACCTTCGAAACGTGATCGCTACATTTCAATATTAATCCGTTCATTGCAATTTTCCGATAGCATTTCCAATCATCTTTTTGGTTTGAAAAAAAAAAACGTACCGTAAAAGGTCAAGGAATCAAAAACCACGGTTTCAATCAAATGCAGAATGTATTCACCTCTAATGTACATTTGTTCACCAAAATACCTACAGTCAAACTCTAAAATTACAGTACACTGAACGCGCTTACCACGGCCCTTTCCTGTAAGAAATTTGTTCTGATGTCACGCTGCATTCGTACAAACGTAGTGTCCACAAGTTTGGGAAATTTCTCGTTCCTAGCATCATCGCTAAGTGAGCGGGTCACAGTATGTTTAAGTGTTTATTACCAGAGCTTAAGAAGGAAGAGAGATATACCTTTAAATTTATACAGCATTACTGGTATATTTGATATTCACATCTTTCAACACGCGTATTTCGCAACCATACATAAATATCACAGTATTTTGTACATATATAAATCTGAGTGACAACCAAGTTCGTGTAGCTCTATTACATAAATTAACTCACAAACAAATCTTGTCTACAGTTTTAAGTAGCATCCATGATTCTCTGGTCCGCCACCTGGTTTAACCCATGTATTACTCGGGTTCGCACAGTTTGTCATGTGACTATAGATTCCGCTTCTACCGGCAGTATTAACAGAACACTATCAGATTGATCATTCTTTACAGTTGATTTTACACACAGAACGTTAAATTAACGTTCAAAATCACTGTTTAATTTTTCAATCACACAGAAAACACCATAACGGAGGCACATGCGCCAGATAAAAAACCACATTTACAATGTGAGATTTCTTTATGAATTCCAGTTGGTGACATTTATCTCCATAAACAAGTACTGTAACAGCAATATTCACTCCAGTTATTCTATTGACAGCAGTAACTAATGCCCGCTATAATTGTTCTAACGTACCAAACTACTCACGTGTAGGAGCGCAATCTAATAATATGCCAAACTGTTCCAGGTAGTAAAATCTAAAGGTAGAATATGCGCATAGTAAGCATAATATAATAGTAGCAAAACGCAACGTTACACCGTAAATTCTCAAATCACACGCATCCTTCAGCAGGTCATATCTCAGTTACATCTAAAATACCCTATTAAATACATTTATCTAGATTACGCATTGTTGTTCTGTTGCTTCGCATCATGTGCAGTATAGTCTAAACATCTGTAACCAGACAAACAACAGTCACAAATGGATGATATAAATAGGAAGCAAAATGAACAAGTACAATAACTCTCTTCAAAACCGTTCTTCAGGGATGGAAAAATAATTGGGGGAGATATTAATTTAATGCAAACATTTCACAGTCAGGGTTTTTCTTTGTACTGGTTTCAGATGTTTACTTCGACTGAACATGAATGGAAACAACGAAACAAAACAATTAAATCCTTTCTTCTTCTAAGATTTAAATGTTTCCGAAATCATTTTCTCTGTTAGTTTTTTTTTACTGTAACTACTTCGAATAATGTATAGCATAATTTTAAATTTAAACAATAGTAAAAGTTCAAGGAATAAATCAAGTAAATAGCAAATTTGATATGTTCCCAGCGCTGACTTGTCAAGTAATTTGTTTCTCGAGCACTCACACAATTAAAAACTGTAATGAAACTGTACATACGTCAATGAAGGGCCTACCGTAAAAGCCATAATTAATGTGCATGTGGCTTGTGCACACGACCAATTTTTTACACTCTGTGTTATTGGACAACATTATAAAAGCATTTCCCCAACGGGACCAATTACATTTCTGTTGACTACTGTTAAAAACATCTTCTAAAGGTCAGCGTTGTATTCAGTATTTACTACAAGTTAATTTCCTCATTGGTTCAGATCACTTAGAAAAGTTTGATTCATGAAACATTCAGACCATCTCCGTAAGAAAATAGTTGTACTCGAAAAAGGCCATGTGCAGTAAAAATGAGTGTTCCCTAATTGCAACATTCACGGTAATTCAAGCTTAGACCGACGTGGAAGAAACGGTTTCTGTTCACAACTATTTCTGTATTTGCGAAAGACACCATGCCCACTAAAATTACTTTAGGCATTGCAACTCTTTTGATGCGACCTTGTATTCGTCCACAGAATGTATGTGTTTCTTCTCTACATCATATATTTTGCAATCACTAACTTACGAACCCATTTCAACAACTGATGTTCACTACCACTAATACCACACCGTCCCTTGAAGAAACAAAATGTTCCGATTATTTTTGAGAAACGCCTCACAATGCAAATTAGAAGACACGAGTATTTTTCGTAGCTGCCACTGAAATTACTCTTGGCCAGTCTTAATCACAAATATTTGTAGCTTTTCGCTCTAAGCACTTTTTGGACACGTAATGCAAAAATGAAGTTTTATGCTCTATTACAGCCAGTATTCGTTCAAAGTTTTTTACTTTCCTGCAACATACTTTTAATTACTGAAAGTCACTGTTACCCATGACTAACATCCTGTAGAAGTACCTTAAACTGAGTAATTGTCACAAAAAGGTATGAACTTGCGTTTTCAACTACCCTGACAATAAAATACTATCTTTCAATGGTTTCTGCATGATAGCAAAGTCTCAAGTAACAATATCACAAATCAGTATAAAACTACAAAAAGGATACGCCCATCATCACACAATATCATCAATATCCACGTAATGACCGGATGTTCTCCTCTGCCGAGACACTCTTTTCCTTTCAAAGAACTTTTTCACTTCAGATGTGAAAAAGACGGTTGACGTAAGTGATATTAAAAAGATGAAATCTGAAAGAAGACGATGGCGAATGATGTGAGGAAGCTTCATTCAAATTAAGAGGTTAATTAAATCGGCAACATATTATTTACTCAGCACACAATGCAAATATCAGCCAAATTATTTAATGGTGAGAAATCAGTCACGAGCGTAATCAACACTTACCTCTTAAATATAAAGCTTCTGTTTGAAATATTTTTTGGAGAGGGGGAAAATAAATAACAGCCATCTGCCCAATGATAGAGCCTCCCACGGCCCCTAGGAACACGCGGTTGGTGGACAGACCGATGGTAAACACTGATTTAGTCTACAAGAAAGACGCACAAATTTAAGGCGAATGTTTCGGAAAAGTCAACGTTTTATCATAACTACATGGCGAAAATAACTTATTTCATATATTTACTTAGGTTCTATTAACTAAGCATACGTTACGATATATTTCTGAAATCAGAAAATAGAGCACATATCGAGTATTACCTGTGAACGGCAGCTCAATGCGTTAAACATATCAAAGAACACAAAACATGTGAAAGTCATAGTGGTATCTCGGGGCGTTATTTTATTATCACTCATCTGAAAAAAAAAACAAAGCGAAAGTTAAAAGAATTTTCAGGAGACCACCAGGTTCTACAGTAACCAATCTGAATTTCCTGAATTACTACGAAACGCTAAGTACTTACTTCTCTCCAAAACACCCACAGAGTTCCTGAGACTATTATTGCTGCTGAGATAATGACATTTATGATGAGATGGCGCGTGATGATGGGATCTTTGGCTTTCCTGGGAGGTTGGCGAATTACATCATGATCCACTGGCTCTACACCAAGGCTACAATTAAAATTTCAATAAAATAACATTTTAACAGCGAACTTTGTGGATGATTAAGTACTTTAATTACTGAAAATTAAAATCAGATAAATCCTAAATATAACTTATTTAATTTAATTGCCTTTGAGCAGGAGGTCCATCCATGATTATATTTATCCACAATATCTGCATTGCATTGAGCGGATTCGGTAGCTGCATCACAGTCGATAACGTAATTAGCGTCAGTGCTGCGATACTCCTAATGTAATTGCGAGAAAATAATCGGTAAATAGTACAGTAACACAATCTCTGTCAGTCTCCCACATATTCTGGGATTTTCTTTCTCAGTATATTTTCGCTACTATCTTTACAGTTGCTCTTTTCTAACTGTCTGTGATAGTTTCCTTTTCTTACAACTTTGTCAAAAACTATCAGCATGACCAGAAATTCAAAAGTACGATCCTTACGTACATGTAAAGTACTTACGTGCTTAATTGGAATCTCACAAAGTTCCGGATATTGTGAAATATAGCTTTGCCTTCTTCGATAGCAGACCTACAGAATGTACGGTAACCCACTAAACTGACAAAATTCCATCAATACAAAAACACACGAAAGCAACAGGTGAAATTAATGTATTGTACTTAGAAAGTAGAATTATCACAAATGTGAGAACTTACATGATGGTAGCAAAGTTATCATCAACTAGAATCATATCTGCTGCCTCCTTGCTCACATCGGTGCCTGTTTTCCCCATGGCAATACCGATATCAGCGCTTCTCAAAGCCACTGCGTCATTCACTCCATCTCCCGTCATTCCTACCACATAATTGTTATTCTGCAAAGCCTGGGAGTGAAAACACAAACACGAATTAACGGTTAATCTACCAAAGAAAAAAAAGTCATGAAAAGCCGTATTAAAAATATTCGAAGTAACTGGGAAACGTGTCTTACCTTCACTATTTTATGTTTATGTCGTGGACTGACTCTGTAGAATACGGAAATACTATGTATCAACGTCTGTAGTTGATTTACATCCATCTGATCTATCTGGTCTCCTGATAGCGCCCTACATCCCTGCGCATACATTCCTAACCTACTGGCTACAAAACATGATGATCGAAAGAAAATCACTTTTTAACTTCCATGTCAAAGTCCTAAAGATTAGACTAAAAGTAATGTTATGTCACGTGATTTGGCCTTCTCAATTCTCTCTACTCACTGCTACTCATGGATGCATATTGAGGTCTTCGCTTACCAATCGCAATTGCAGTCTCTTCTGCATCTCCAGTTAGCATTTTGATATGTACACCAGTACTCTGCAGCGTTTCTATCGCGTCTCGTACACCTTCTCTTGGTGGATCAATGATACCGACCATACCGACAAATACTAGTTCCGATAAAGTTCGTCCATACGCCATCGTTATCACTGAAACAGTTAAATACTCCACATGACATTTGTGCCTGGCCTTCAATGAAAACTAAAGTATCGAAAAAGTTACTGATACAGATGCTCACTACTGAAGAATTTTTGTCTACCTCTCAATCCTGAAGTACCCATTCTGGTGGCTTGCGCCAAGTAGGCCTGCTGTTGCTGTGGAGTCAAGGGGAGCTCGCTGCCCCTGTAGTAATACTTCACACACTGCGACAATACTTTCTCTAAAGCTCCTTTCATGAAGAATAAGGTCTCTTCTTGATTGTAACGTGGGGAACACTTGACTGTCATCGTTTTGGTGTCAGAGTTGAATGGCCATTCCTGAATGCGTGTGTAGTGATGCCGAAGAGATTCCAGGTTCATCTGTGGAATAGTAAACAATACATATCAATAATAAATTTTACGATCTAATCCGTAGCAAATATATTTAAACGCAACCGTAAAGAATATATTTTGCACTTACTTTCATAGCACATGCCAAGATAGATCCTTCAGTTGGCTGACCCCTCAGATTGCCTTCAATTATTTGAGCATTATTGCACACCACACCCACCTGAAAGCAAAAGTAACCATCTGACTCCTGATGTGACTTGCAAAATATACAGAAAACTGTTGAAACATTGAGATATTTGTACGAACTTAACAAGTAAGGTGGTCCTGATACTAATTGTCTGTGAAAACGTTTATAAACACGAACCTCGATGACTTTGGCGATGGAAGGATGCGAACCATCACGCACATATTCACCACTGCATTGCACATCGCCTGATCCATGGTAACCAACCCCAGACGCCTGCCAATATGTTAGTGTTTTAAAACAAGTAAGATTTTTCCCAAATATTTTCATCAGCATTGGACTCGGGTGTTCGTCTCTGATGTTATTTGTGAATGTTTTGGTTAATGAATGTTTTTCCTTGTTTTCATTTGTCAAAATAAGTCCCTTTCAATCTGTGTACGTGACACAAATATCACTTGGTATTTTGTGATATTGTATCAAATTCCCAAAAACACATTTTATCCAAAATTCACGTGTAAAACATTGAACTATCTCAATTTATAATGCAAGAAGTACTAAATATAATAGTATGAACGGTGTTTATTGGTAGAACTGGATCATCACTCTAAAGCAACTTTTACTTTCTCAAATAATAGATGAAAGAAAAAAGTCATGTTGTGTTTCTTTGTACTAATTTACCCAAACGTCACCCCGAATCGTCTTAAATCACTTCATGCGTGAAAAATAGGAAACTGCATAAATTGGACGTTCCGAGAAATTTGATTGGAATGTGGCAATTAAACTATGGAAAGAAACATAGTTATTAATAAATGAGAAGTTGCAAATTTGTTTTGGATAATATTAAGTTTAGTTACCTATTGTAAGGAGGAAACAGTTAAAATGAGTAATTACTATGTACCAAACGTCCAATGCAGTAAATCGAAAGGTGCAAAAAGAAAGAATACAATTTCGTCTCAATGTAACTTCCAATGCCAGTTTTATGATAATGTTTCTAACGAAACAAATTCATTACAAAAATCATACTGGAGATGAAAAGTACCTAAAGGGCACTGATTCAATTCAATAAAAATGCACAGACTAAAAAGAATTTCTATTGACATACGAAGAAAAAAGCACGTGATTACCATCAAATAACTAATCGACGACACATTATTGAAACACACTACAACAGCAAATCTACTACGTGCTTACCAAATCATTACCAGCAACCTTTGTTCAAAACAACGCGAAAGTTATTCAGTAATATTGAGCGAACAATTCTGTTAAACATGCAATTAAATTTGTCGCTAGAAAATACAGATTTTATCAAGGTACAAAATTTCAACATTTTCCCATGAAGTCACTTACTATCTACGTCCTGAACCACATTGAGGGATCGCTAAGCTACGTAATTCTACCAATTTAAAACTATTTGAAAATGTGGAGTACACTGGAGTGAAAAACGAGTGACATGAAAATTTTTTTCCCAATTACTAACCTCGGCAAGTAAACCGTCTGAAGTGTAAATATGTGTGACAGTCATTTCATTCTTGGTCAGAGTTCCTGTCTTGTCTGAACATATGACATTTACACAGCCTACAAAGATAATGATGATACAACCCGTCACTTAAGAATACCTGCTGGCAGCATTTACTGCGCCTGTAAATCGCAGGTAGTCGTACAACACGGCACAGACCAATCGATTTTTACCGCCCGCGTACGAAGTACGAGTGTATTTTCAGTTTGTTTGACTGTTCACAGAGGGGTACCCACTGGTCTTTTTCTGGGAGGGGGATCCTGTCACTGGTCCTTCCTGGGGGGGGGTGGGTACCCCTGCACTGGACAAGGGTACCACCCCCCCCCAGAAAAGTTACACCGCGGGCGGTTCGCCTCCTGCGGTCACGCAGGAGGACTATCTTGTTGCTTTTATTGTCAAACCATTTTACACGTCCACTACTGGATGTCAGGTAATAAATTTTCATTCCGTCTTTGTCAGCTGAATTTATTGAGAACAAGAAAGTCCTCCTGCGTAACGCAAGAGGCACACCTGCTGTCCTATCCCGGGAGGAGGGGGAGGAGGAGGGAGGGAGGGGTACCCTGACCTGGACCTGGCCGGGGGAGGGAGGGGAGGCGGAAGGGTACCCTGACCTGGACCTGGCCAGGGGGGAGAGAAGGGATGGTACCCTGACCTGGACCTGGCTGGGGGAGGGAGGGGAGGAGGGTACTCCCCTGTAGACAGACAGACTCAGGCCTGTGAAAACATTACCTTTACCGTCATACTACGTACGCGGGCAGTAAATATACGAGAGGTCGCATTAATTTTTTTTTCCTTTGAATCATTATTACTTAAAAGTAGATAATATTTCCGTCAAATGTAATGTTGAACTCAGTGACAAAGAATGTATTGGGCACATTATGTAATACATCGCAAATCAATACTTTTTAGCTTTCTTTTAAATATAAAACATACAGAATTTACCTATCGTCTCAACAATGGGCAACTTTTTGACGATAGCCTTTCGGTAAGCCATCCGCATCACTCCTATTGCCAACGTAACTGTGACAACTATGGGCAATCCCTCTGGAATTGCTGCAACCGCCAAGCTGGAGTACAGAAAGATATGTAAACGCGGACATCGTTGTTGTCGCGGTTGTCATTCACTCATAGATTATTAACAAAAACTTAGTGAAACTTAGAAGAACAGCTGGTGGAATTGTTATAACAATTCCACCAGCTGTTCTTCTAACTTATTTACATATTTTTACAATAATCTACGAGTAACATTTGGCAGCATCTGTGCAAGCCTAATTTCGATAGTAAATCGTTTAAGAAATATAAACATTCATATTGATTTTATTGGGAACATCCTCCATTTAATCGTCACCAAAATAGGAAGCAGACATGACCAAGAAAATACTTGGCTGACCCACATGATAATAAAATTTTGAGCCCATTCACCAAAATGGAACGACGTCGCATTATGTGAATTTGAAAGTGTGAAATAGATGAAAGAACTTACCTGACACCTATCGTAAACATGTCTAATATTCTACGTCCTTCTATCCAACCCAAGAACATTATGATTCCAATAATACAAAATGAGTAGAACGACAGTTGTTTCCCCAGTTGACCCATGTTTATCTGCAGAGGCGTTTTTGGCGGCTAAAATGTTAAATCACAAATCATTAAGTGAAAATACAGAATTATTCAAACAAACGCTTCATACTCAAATATCTCGTATGGTATCCGTCCGCTGAACTCTAATTACCTCCTCTGCTTGCATCATTTTGAAGACTTCACCGAATTCAGAATTTTCTCCCGTGCCAGTAACAATCCCCTGAAATTACAACAAGTTGTTACTTTTAATGTAAGAAATAGACATACGAGAACAAAAACATTCTGCAATTTACTTCTTGCCCCGATGGGTTAGAAAGCAACGCACCTTTCCGTTGCCACACCTGACAAGGGTTCCCATGAAAGCAACATTATCTCTCTGAGTTATGTGGTTGTTCTTTTTTCTAACTGTCACTTCTACCTTCTTCATGGCCGGTTCTGTTTCCCCTGTAAAGCTTGACTCATCTATAGCCAAGTCAAATGCCTGCAATATTTACGTAAACAAATAACAAAATGTCCTTTTCACTCCTAGGGCCATGCGTAACTCTCATAATCAATCCACTCTAAAACTGGACTTATTTATTTGCAGACAATATTACCTCGAATAGCCTGAGATCCGCTGGAACTCTGTCACCGATACTCAGATAAACAACATCGCCGGGTACTAAATCTCTGGCAAGGAAAGTTTCCACATGACCATCTCTCAAACTAGAGGTAAAATATATGAGTTCTTCCTCAATTTCAGTCAGTTGAAAAAAGTTATTTACATTTGGTGTGTTAAAAGGTGAATAAAAAGTCTCCATTATTGCCAACCAGTGTGCTGGTATGTGTAGAAGGAATAGTAAATATAAATGATCAGTGGCCCAACAAAAAGGACATGCGTCCTCCAGAAAAATTTTAAAAAAAGAAAGTACAGGATCAACTGTACTTGATGTTACTTTTCCGTTTCATACAAAATAATTTTCATTAACTTTACTTTACAACGTAAATTATTATGATACAAAGTTGACGTACCAGTGACATTTTGGGGGCACAAGTTTTGTTAAAGCTTCGAGTGACTTTTCAGATCTATATTCCTGAAATGTTACAAAATATGTGGTGAAACTAAAATAATTCAGTATTGGTGTAAATGTCACATTCTATTTTAACCTACTGAAAGCTCCTGGCAATACACAAGTACTGTTATTTCAAATTGATTAAATATTGTGTTACCTGTATAAAAGCTACCGTCACTACAATGATAATTGCCTGAAAATAAAACGTTGTTGTACTTCTACAAATGCCAAAACATTTATTTCGGGTTTTGCATTCAAAATGAGTTTTGAACCAAGTTCTATTACTTGAATGAAAAAGAAACACGTACCACTGTAATACTAACTGCATCATCAAATTGTTGCATTATGATGCTTACTAGAGCTGATGCCAGTAGTAACAGAATCAATGGATCCTTGAACTAAAATTAAAATTCAAGAACAACCCAGATAAATACAACATATTAGTGTGGATGTATCTACCTTTGTTTTCAGTTAACTACATTACACTTTAAGTAAGGGTGACAACACACCCAACAAAAATATTCACCTGGCCCAAGTATTTCTTCCAGAGAGGATCGTCTTCTGAAATATCAAAGTCATTGTGGCCATAAATTTTTCTTCTGTGTTCAGCTTCCTGACTGGTGAGTCCCACTTGTGGATTCGTCTGGAGAATAGAACCCACTTCCTGGTAGCTCATGGCCGCCACGTCTTCTGATCGCATTGTTTTCATCATGTTTTCTGTATTCCACTACAATAAAATACAGAACATATTGGTTGAGCACATTTTATGATTGCCTGATGATTAATTCTAAAAATAAGTAATAAAAGATTACTTCAGCAAAACAGTTAAAGCGCTAAATCTATCTCACAGTCGTACATAATCCAAATCCACAATGTTAAATTAAAAAAAGAATCTGAAGACATGGAACACTAAATTTATTTCTTAAATTAAAGGAAATATTGCATTTATGTTTGCAGTTACAGACACTTCATCATAAAGACGTCTGAAAATGCAATGCTAGATGGACTTTCGAAGGGTTAATATTTTTATTCCTTTGAGATGGTATTGTAGGCTATAATTACCAACAAGGACGAGAGCAAATATGCCAAATGATAAAAAGTACACTATATGGCTGTCACTTGAGCCTTTTCTCTATCATTCCAATAGTTTTACATATCCTTTCACTCATAAACACACGACATTACTAACTGTTGCTTAACTAACATGGGCACATTTCAAATGATTTGTATCACATTTTGAATAGCATGGTTATTGCAGTTCCTTTTTGAAAGATTCAGATATTTGTGATTCCATACACAACTTCGGTTCACATTCCAGGAATCTACAGTTTACATTAATGTGTAGTACACGAATATAACGGGACGAAAGAAAATACGAATGTCACACAGACAAGTAATATTCTAACACAGGGTCATTACCCAGTCCTATTTTTTCCTTACATAGGTCTTCCTTTAGCATTGACTGGGACCAGAACCGAAGTTCAAATTGATGTCCATGATATCTGCGATAAGTAATGATGTAAAGTAAATAACGTAATGATGGTCAGGTGTTGGAAACGTACCCGACTGATAAAGTTCGTCAAGGACTGATTTGTTCCCTGCTGTCAAAGTAAACGAGCACAATCTGAGCTGTTATAAGAGTTTTCGGCAATTGTTGTTCCCAGGATCACCACGTTCCATCCCATGTCCCGAATCTAACAGCAGGGTTTTTACACTTTTATTTATGAAATTCCCTGACTTTTCCAGTATTTCTGGCATTATCCCACATTTTAAATACACAAATCATATGATATTATGATTCAAAAGAGAGTACCATATCAAGCTGAAAAGTGTACGAAAATAACTAAACCGTAGTAAAATATTACTTTTCCCCTCAATATTCAGTGATGATTGACCCTTTTTATCAACATGTCTTCAAAATTATTATCAGTCTAATTTTTCGTGACTTTTCCCGGACCAAAAAAAAATTCTCTGATTTTCTAGTCACATTTTAGAATTTCCAGTTTTTCGGGAACCCCGTGACAGACTGTTAAACCAGCTTCACATATACACACAAACGCACGCACGCACACACACAAGTGTTTGTTTTTTTCTTTCTGTTGTAATAGATTGCCCTGATCTGATTACCATTTAAACTTCACATTACAAAAACAACTTATCAGTGGCGGATCCAGGATTTCCCAGAGGTGGCGCCTACCCCTGAAGGGGCGCGAACCTATCATTTGACCAATTTTTCCCGTAAATATTTTTCTCCAAAACTGCATGAAAATGAAGAAATTTTGGCCCGGGTGGCGTACCTCGCGCCCCCTATATCCACCACTGCTTATTGATACTTTGTCAGGGGGGATCCATGTCAAGGAGCGCCGACACTATGTGGGACGAAATTTTTAACAAGAAAGTCCTCCTGTATGAAAACGCAAGAGGCGTACCGCCTGTGTTGTACCCTGTCCATGGCATTCCCTGCCTGGCTAGGGGGCAGTGGGTGTCCTGGTCCTGGCTGGGGGAGGGGAGGGGCGGGGTACCTTGTCCTGGGGGAGGGAGCAGGATGGGTATGGGGCAGGGGGTACTCCATCCTGATCCTGACTGGGGGGCAAGGTGGGGGTGGGGTTGGCATGAGGCAGGAGGTTAACCTTTCCGGGCTGGGGGAAGGCAGATTTGTACCCTGGTCATGGCTCCCCCTCCCCCCTGTGAACAGACACACAAACTGAAAATATTACCTTCCCGTCGTAGGCGGGCGGTAAAAAAAAACAGAGATTGTAGATCTACGGCGAATTGAGACTTTTCCAGTCTGTTGGAATGCTTGCCAAGTGGCAGTCAACCCGTTCTTCTAACAATTTTACTGACCTCTTTATCACTAAATTCCTTCCCTCCTTTATTAGACACTTTATCAGCATCCCCTGGCATATCTTACTGACATTTCTTCACCTGCAAGACTGATTGATTTCCCAAAATATTAATTTTAAATCCAAGTAAAGGTGTGTCCGTGATGAAAAACGTTCGCCGTCAGGACATTTCAAGTTAGGGACTGTTATTTACTCACGAAAAGTGCAATTCTAATCCAATCGTTCAAAGTTATTGACATTACGAGATGCATTTCTATTGACTAAAGTATTCATTTATATATAACTTTGCTTAGCCATAAATATGATAAAAGGATCACAAAAAGCTCTCGCATAGTTCCACTAAAACCAAGGGAGATCCAGTTTTTTCTCACCGCCGGAAGTGTATCGCACGAGCCGAAACGAGAGTTGAGAGTGTGAGGATCGTACAGAACGTTGGATCCAATGGGAAGCTTTCCATTTGGTCACATGACTTTTTAGTCACATGTGTAAACAAAAACATGTGGAAATTAATGGATACCCTAAATCCTTCAAATTGATCTAAAATACTTAAAATTACTCCTTTTAAACTTAATTCCCTGTCCCAAAATACACAAAAATAAACTTTTATCACTTAAAAACTATTTATTTCAATCTATCACCTTTAATTCAAGCCATATAACCACATTATATCCAAATACCAACATCCCAAAATATTAACTATTACAATAAATATACTAAAATCTATCCCACCCTAACCTATTACCCACATTAACCAAAAACAATCTCAAACAA
>JBCAUG010638124.1:0-14005 GCA_038406175.1 Haplosyllis leylae | reverse complement strand
TGAGGGTTTTGAACAGAAGGTGTCCATTGTCCACAATCAGTGGGGGATCATAGTACGTTCTATCACAAATAAATGTTTGTCAGTGCAAATATTCTGGATTAAAAGTACACCCTGGCAATAAAAAGTTTCGAGTTTTTCACAATTCTCGACTAATTAGATGAATTTAACTAAATAAAATTTTCAAACTTGACCAGGAATTGAACCCTGGTCACTCGCACAGCAGTCAGATGCTCTACCCTTTACACTAAAGTGTTTTCTGTGCTTGTGTGACTAAATGGATCCTAATTCATGCATTTGAGTTTTCCCGCAATACACAAAGTTGGTAACATTGGCATTTTTGTACAACTTCTAATGGGAATAAATTGAAAACAGATAAGTACCATTAATCAGTTTCAAATCCATTCAATCCAAATACATCCAATTGGAAGAACATTTCTTTATTTAAAAAAAAAACTTAATTGTTCTCGGTCAATTGGTCCCATTAACACGTTGCAATAGAAAAGTTCCTTCCGGAAATACTTACTTCTGCCAGAAATCACTCTTTTCATCCTAAAAGGTTCAGAAAAAAGACAAATTTCAACATAAAATTTATAATCGGGATATTTTGATTTACTGCATGAATTATAAGAAAAATTTTAACATCGAAAAATCACAGCAGCTACATTCACAGAATACAAATCGATGTAACTAAATCTTTTAGACATTGGTGTCAAACACAGAAATTTCAACACAAGAGAAAAATCTGCTCGTTGTAATCAAACTTGGTTATGGCTTATTCACATTGCACGAGAACGGGACCCTGACAGGTATAGGGGAGTGGACCAGCACAATAGGAAACAACGGCTCCTGGTTCCTTTCCCTGTCTCGAATCAGTGTGAACATTTCTGTACCATGTATCAGGACCCATTGCTCCTCGTACCATTCCCTGTACCTGTTCCAATCCCGTTCCCGTGCAGCCATTAAGCCATTACCGATACAGGTTTTTCATATTAATTTCTGGTTAAACGTCAATCACATTATTTACGCTTCTAAGACAGATATCTTTATTTTAAATGTGAATATAATATGTAAATATGATCCAATTATAAAGTGTATATCTCTTAGGATTTCTGTACTACTGTCCTGATTTTATTTTGTCCAAAAAGATGTCACGAGGTGACACCTACTTTATTTGTATATTTGAGTTTTTGTATCATATTAAATTCTGTAAACTAGTACTGAATATTTTCAAAGTAAATATGGAACACAGTGTACATTCTGCATATTTCAAAATTTTTATTTGAAGTCAAAAAGCTGAAAAGCTGAAGAAGATACGGCAGAATATATAAATTGATACGAAAATCCTGTATCGCAGTATAATGACATTGGAAAGGTTGTGATTTACATTTTACCACAGAAAATATTTACCATGAAAACTTTGATCCCTTTTCCGTCCTGGCTCCCAAACTCGACTTTGAGCGGTTTACGCGTCCATTCTAACATGGACACACTTGATTCATCCGCGAAGTCAGTCGAAAAGATTTCTTGCGACATTTTCGCTTCTTTTGGCTCCGAATACTGTTCGGGAATAGTATATTTGACTGGATATTGTTCGTCAAATAGTGTGGACGGTTGGTTTAATGCTGATGTGTCTTTCCTTGTAGATTCTATTTATACACCACAATGGAACTGGTCAACTACAAATGGAAGGAGAGTAGTAGAGCAAGCGTTCCAATTTTGTTATCAGATTTGAAGATGTTAGCACTTTCCCAAATTATTTACTGTGTATCAGGTAAAATTGGACAAGATGCACAAAATCTTTATTAACTCCATTATTATTATTAACTCCTTATTAACGACCATTTTCATTGGCGGATCTTAGGGGGGCGCATCACTGGCCCCCCGGGCCAAAATGTCTTCATTTTGATGCAGTTTTCGAGGAAAATTTATAAAACAGTAGGTTGGTGCCCCCTCTGGAAAATCCTGGGTCTGCCTCTGATTTTGTGTTGATCTGTTTATTGGAGAATTTGGGAATGGGGGTTAGAAGAAACATGGCCGCTTTCGCTTCTGGTTTTCACATCAAGTGATTTGTGATGAGTATGCTATGACTACCAGTGGCGGATCTAAAGGGGGCGCTAGGGACGCGCGCCCCCTCTAGGTCCAAATTCTTTCATTTTCATGCAGTTTTCAGGAAAAATTAGGCAAAATAATAGGTTGGCGCCCCCACCTTGCAGGTTGGCGCCCCCCGTCTGGGAAATCCTGGATCCGCCAGGGCCTAGGTCATACGTGGCAGTTAAATCGTATAATTTGGTATTTTGCACATCATTAGATTTTAATTTACGAATTTGTATTGGAAACATACACTTTATTTCGCTATTTCTAACCAGAATTTCTTACATGAAATTTTGCTTTCCCGCAGTCATGTTGATTATTTTCACGAATGTTTCAGCCACATGTTTTCCTTAGGACCATCTGGGAAGGCTATTTGTCTACAGAATGGAATTCGATAAGACTAGATAGTCCTGCCCATGGGATAGTGGCCAAAACTGTACACAAAACTCTGCCAGGGGTGGTAGGCAGTGGCAGATCCAGGATTTTCCGGGGGGGGGGGGTGCCAACCCCTGATGGGGGCATCAATATACTATTTAACCAATTTTTCCTGAAAACTGCATGAACATGAAGAAATTTTGACTCAGAGGGGGAGCATGCATCCCTGACACCCCTTAGATGCACCACTGGTATGGGTCAAGGGGTAAGGTAGGGGTTCAAGGGTGGTAGGCATCTATGAAGTGGGGGTGTAAGGGCTGATGGGAGTGAAGGGACAGAGGGTCCAAGGATGATAGAGGGTATAGGGGTAAAGGGGTGCAGGTTGACAATTTCTGCAACTTTTAGATTCTAAAGAATTTTCATCAGGAGCCATGAAGCAAGGTCATTTTATGGTTTGAATCTATGGGGGCATTACCCCCACATCCACTGATAGGGTGAAAGACTTTTTATGGGGAACCACACAAAAAGTGTGTTAGTTCCTAAACTTTGTTTTCTTATAGTTTGCTAGTTTTCAGACCTTAATAATGTTAACTGAGCATTCAGGACACTTTCTTCCAACATGGTTGTTATTTTTGACACAACAACAATTACTTAAACCATTTCAATCTGGCATCAGGCTATTTTTTCTTTGAGAACACAGATAGTTCTACACTCATTATAATTTATTGTATGTAGACATGCCATGTCAATTGTGCACGGTCAAGTTTGCAAGGTGTCTGCAAGCAATTATTGTCATAATGGTGTCACTAAGTTAAAACAATAAGGTGACACTGGTATTCCATTTGATAGACCTGTTGCCAAGACTTTGGCTGTTTTATTGGTAATATTGGGCATTATCGTCATGTTCGTGACGTTCATGAAATCGCTAGAAATTTATTTTCGAAGTGGTATAAGAGTTTTTGTAACCCACAGATGAATTTCTCAGAATTGTTCCTTTTCCTCAGGAACGAGTCTTTTCATCGCGAGGGGTTTCCCAGAATTCTGCAATGACAAGAAAATATTCAATTAATGTTCGGGTTGATGTACACATGTGTTGCTATTTACAGGCTGCAATCTATATGTAAATATTAACATAGATGTCAAGGCAGTAAACGATATCCCTTTGTGGTTACAAATCAATGTGGCGTTTTGCAAGGAGGAAATTGAAATGCAAGGAGCCTTATTCAGTCCATTTTTGATGACTGTAAAAAGACCTCATTTGTCAAATATGGAAAGGAACAACAGATGATATTTCAAACATTGGCACAATCTATGTATGAAATCCGTATCGCTCACAAATTGTTTTGTACCCCTTTACGACTCTTCGCATTGATCTATCTGAAATTTGGGTTAATAGGATTTGAAAAGTAGTATTTTCAGTCTTTAATGAAGGGAGTCTGATTCTTCTGATCAGGGAAATCATCTGTGGGATATGCAATCCTGTGGAATATATGTTCTTGGCAAAGGAAATAATGGTTTTCAGATCATTTTAATGTCTTGAAGTGATGCCATAATTATCCAGTTGGGTTTATTGCAGGGCCTTGGGGAAAAACTGAACAGTGGCTTATTTGGGAAGACAATACGTCGAGTGCTGATGATCCCAGTACCAACCATGGGAACAATATCAAAGTAATACTTCGAAAATACACTTCGAAAATACTTCGAGTTTAAATCTTGTACGGAAAAGAAAGAGCAACACAAGTTAAAGCAGGTGATGAGATATCAAAATTCATAAATTTCGTAGAATTGAAAATTTCGCGCATTTCACAGGGACGGAGGAAATGGCTCCTTTGGTCTTTAATATACCTTTTTATTCAACAATTGGTGTCGCAACTAGAAAAAAGTATATATTTTAAGTACAACTCAGCCTATCGTTAAGATATTACTCGATTACATGAAACTCATACGGAGGTTATTGGCCAGACAAGCCTTCTGTTTTTGGTGTGTAACATCCAATGAAAATCTTCTGAAACATGTTAGAACTGTATGCTTCGGATTACTATGTATTTTGCATTTCATAAAGGCCATAAATTTCTCACCAGGCAATACATTAGATTACAAGGCTCCAAAAGTGAAGGCAACTGCAGATGATCTGGGATTTAGGCAAGGGAATAAGTTCTGAGACTGAAATATTGTCGAAGTAGTGTAGTGAAGTCATGTGAGCAAAGTACGCCAAACTGAGACAGAGGTCTGCGACCTGATTGCCCTCACCGATTTTATTACCAAATCCTTTCTTCTGCTCTTATGATCACATCTTATCGCCATTTCGCACAAGATACACTAGAGTTTCCGCAAATAAGACAAAGTTTACAAGTTTGTACGATATATTGACATTTAAAGATCCGCTAGTTAATACAATTCAGTTATTTTCCTGAAATTTTTGAAAGCCCATAGTGTCAGTATTGTACAAAACTGTCAACTTCATCTCATTTGCAAAAAAGACTGGATTATGTTGTTAGAGCGAGGTCAAAACAATCTAGAAATTATCAATTAAAATTTATATTGAGGAGGCAAACGAGGATGCATCTTGGGTCAACATCTAACCCAATGAATCCCTAGATCTGCTGATCTTTGGACCTTAGATTTTTTTTACTTTTACCGTAAATTTGAATTAGTTCTGACAATTTCATCCCAAATGATAGAGAAAAATCCTGAATCAAGCAGGATGTTTTGTTCATATATTTTTTTAATTTTTAAAATGATGTACTAATCGTGTTTTTCCTATTTTGGTTTTGGGTCTTGCTGAATTAGATGAATTAGACTAATTCATCTAATTGCACATGGATACTAGAATTGAGTATTCATGGATAGATGAACTCTTTGCATTATCCATGGAGCAGTTCACTATTCATGGATAATGTAGACATAGCACATAATGAATGAGCACTCTCCATGGATAGTGAAAGATGAATTAGTATCCATAGATGGCTAAATATGAATTAGTATCCATAAATAGCTAAATACATTATGTGTGGACAAATTACTATTCATAGATAATAGATTCCAGTATCCATGAAGCACTTGTCTAATTCAACTAATTAGATGAATTCACCTAATTTCAAAACCAAAATAGGAAAAACACGAATCTGTGCTCCGAATTTTTCTGTAATTGATACACAATCAGTTCAATTTCCTAACATTTAAGCACAAGTTACAGCATTGTTCTACGGCAATGTAACCTGGAATAAAACGTTAACATCAGGTTAATTGACTGACTGCAGAGGAACATTAAACAAAGTTAGGGATCAATGAGCAGTTGGAAAGGTATTTGATTATCAGTATGCCTGAGAAGGTAAAGAGGGATGTTTTGCTGTTAGCAGACCTCGTGGATATCTTCCTGTGCTCATAGACTCTCTCTTCCACAAATGGAACCCACATTTCTGATTGGATCTCGAGTATTGCGTAATAGTGTAGGGTCCTTGGCTTATTGCAATTCTGGATAGTTTTCTCGCTGTCAGGGCACATTATTAACCAAATCTGCAACAAACAGAAAACATACAATTGTTCTATATTAAAAGTTACAAGTTTACTCTACCGAATGATATTGCAGGAAATTGAGGTTCAGTTGATTACCTGTTTCATTCCCAGATAATCGGGTAAGTAAACAAACTCTCAGTCACCTCCGAGTTGACATTTTGAACAGATGTCACGGCATTGCAAATTATTTAAATGAAACAATTTGGAAAGCGTAATTTTTATCATTTCACAAGTTCCAAGTGGAAATAGACCATAATGATAACTAGGAACGAGATTTATTATTTACTTGAGTTTGCTCTGACTCTGATCAATAAAAGTTACTTAGAGCAAAATCTATAGTTTCTACCTGCGTGATAGATGAACATTGTTGCTTAAATAAGGCAAAGAATAGTAAATGGGTGTCATTGGATAGTAAGTTATCTTCACTGTTCTCACCTTACATGTTAAGTAGGCAAAAGGAGGGAAGATTTTGTTCAGGTACGATCTTTGTGATTTTGCCAAGGCTTTCGGCATCTTCATTATTTGTAGCAGGTGAGAGTTTGTACTACAGACTCATCGTTGGCTTTGGTTACATCACTTTTCATTAAAAATTAAGACCCTTAGGCATGGTCCATATTTTTTGGAGTGTAACTATAACTCTTAAATATCAGCATTAAAGTCGAAGGTTCTGAACTTGCGTAATTTAGATGAGGCAGACACTCAAGAACAGCAGCGATCACTTTCTGAGGCCATCCCTTTCGCCATGGATCTATTTAATGCACAAAGTTAATCGTTTTTCAGAGTTTCAAACCTAGATTTGCTTGAAATAATTCTCCATATATAAATTGCGTCATGATTTTCCTTGTGAAAATCAAAATTACAAACTAAACTTATTAACAACGTCTTATGAACAACTTCTTCATTCGGTAGGGTAAACTTCTTGTGAATAAACTTCTTCTTGTGAACAACTCTTATGTCAATACTTATGCACGCACGCAGACTTTTAATCTCCTTTCTGCTCGATGTTTGAAATAAGAATTAGATAGAGGTTAAAGTTGGGAAATATTTCAATTCCACATTAAAATGCCAGACCTCTGCCAATAAATGGGCTCATTTCGCCTCGTTGGTATAACTTCGTAAAAATGTTATGGGCGCCTTCTTGACCAACTCCTGGATCCACTGTTGGTCCCTACCCTCAAATCCTGGATCCACAACTGTCATAAGATCTGCACCTGTGTTAACAACACCTTTTGTAGCTTCAGATACTCTGTTCGTGCCAAACTAGTGTTAAGAAATTAATACACATATTTGGTTCGTATTAACACGCATACCTGCAATTTATGAGCGATATTCAGATCTATTATTTCCGAGCTTCGAACAGGTTAACGAAGTTTTTGTTAAATGTCCCAGGTAATTTTAAAAGCTGCCCTTTTATATTTGTCCGCTAGATTGTATAATCAATTATGACAGCTTGAAATGACATCTAGATGGTATACGCAGGCGTGAATTGCACTTGATGAATACACGGACAAAAAGGTCCCTAATCCGCGTTAGGGTACACACAGTTTTTATCTAGACCTCAGAATGTTTCGTCCTTTAAGGCTTTGTAAGCCACAGTGAAAATGTCACCGAGTTCGTTACTTTAGACTTCAAAACAATCTCTTGAGTCCGAAGAATGGTTGATGTTTTAGTTTTACTGTGTTTTGTGAAGAATTTTTGTTGTTGGTCTTATTTCTGCGGTTTACTATAGATAGATTCATAATTTAACCTCTGTTGTTTACAACGTGTACTTCAATATGTTGATTGCAGTTATAGAAAGAATATTTTAACTTTTGTCTTCTTTCGGTGATGAATACGTTTTTGTTTTACTTGTCTGACAAAACTAGATCTACATTATTCTAGAACTGCACTAGTAAATGTAAGTAGAGGCGGATCCAGGATTCTTCGCAGGGAACAGAAGCGCCGATCCTGAGGGACGAGGAGGGTGGTACTCTGACCCCTTTAGATCAGCCAGTGCAAAGTAATTTGCTTGGTCACTTGGAGTTAGTTCGAAGTTTGATTTTTTCTGAGAAGTAAATAGTCTATTTCAAACCCGTTCGTGGCGACCCTTTAATTTCCAAAGAAAAACTTTTGCTTGGCCTAAAAGCAAGCCTTATACGAATTATCAGTCTTCGACTAAGCCCTCGTGGACTTCAGATTCATTTTAAAAAAGAGAGGCATAGTGGCCAACGGTGTGACAAGGACACCCTGGAGACAGCTGGATGAAAAGAGTTTACACAAGTTTGCACTTTATTTGAAATATGGTAAAAAGACAGTGACAATCCCCAGTCTTAGTACAGATGTCATTGCAGTGATTAGAGTTCTTTTGAACTTTGCAAAACGTTTCGCTTCAAGTACATCTAGCTTTGTATCTCAATTCCAGGCGGTATCAAATTAAAATTTTGCCTTCCAACAGTTTTTGGTATTGAGTGCTGGTAACGTGCATTTTTGTCATTTATGTAGATCTAGTACTTCTTAACCCTGCCTTGTGTGGAGGGGGAAGTAATCAACCCAGTACAGAGAATACATTGGCTGGTTATTGCAAGTGTAGGAAAGATTAAATCAATGTCGAGTAGTACTGGGAATGGACTGATCTATGGTGGATCAAAGAATCAAGGTAGGGGCTATCACTGATGAATGGGGTCAACTCTAGTCTGGCTATTCTCATTTCAAATTTCCGCAACGCGGCGGGACCGGCGCCAGCAGCACTGTGAGAAATACCAAAACACTCCGCAGGCACCGCTACTTAGCTTCATGTGATGATATGTATCATTCAGGATAACTACCAAGAATGTACTAGTGCACATTCATCAGGTTCTCTTGGAAGTACCAACAACATACGAGTTTTCCCTGAAATAGATCGTTCTGCCAGAATTGTATTGGTTGTAGAATTAAATTTTTGTTAAAGATTTGCCAAAGATTTCACAAGGATTTGGTAAAATAATATCGAAAACATGATAAATATTTATCAAATATTTGGCATAGTTTTAAAATTTAAGCATAAAATATCCTTTACCTGTTTTACCAGGCAATAAGCAATATCTTACTCATGAAAACACAGTGAACACTTATTGTGCTAGGTGCATGACATTGTCTGTTTTGGAGACCAGTCTGCTAATGCAGAGAAGTCATGATATCTTAGTTTCAGACTTTTCTGCCTAAAACTGGTGTCTTGGATGGTAACTGCATCATTACAAAATCATTGCCAAATCTTTGACAAAAATTTAATTGAGACACCAGTTTTAGGCAGAAATGTCTGAAGCTAAGATGTCATGACTTCTCTACATTGGCATATTGGTCTCCTGAACAGATAATGTCATCCACCTTACACACTTGATAAAACAAGTAAGTGTTGAATGTGTTTTGATGACCAACATCTTGCTCATTGCCTGGTAAAGCAGGCAAGGGATCACTTATGGTGCCATTAAACATTGTGTTTAAATCAAACTTTGCCAAATATTTGATAAAAAATTACCATTCATTCAATATTATTCCACCAAAACCTTGTGTAATATTTGGCAATTTTTTAACAAAAATTTAATTTAACAACTGATGCAATAGTGAATTGACCCAAAACAATAAACTTTGTTACAATGAGTACGATAGACCAACCGAAAGTAACAACTCGTATGAATTCTCTAGTCGATCCATAAAGAACAAACGATTAGATCATAACTGAATCGTCATAATGTGTCATTAGCGCCCGCATCCGAAAGATGGGGAAGGTAATGTTTTCACTTTGTTTGTCAGTTCACTGGCAGGGAGAAGGATGGGGGGGGGTACTTGCACACTGATCCCTGGTCCTGTCACTGGTCCTGTCTGGGGGAGGGGGTTCGCCTGGTCTCTGGTCCCAGGTCATTTCTGGGGAACTGGGGTACCCCAGTCAGGTCCTAAGACAGGGGTACTCCCTCCCTCCCCACCCCATGAACAGGACCAGCCCCTCTCCTCCCCCTGTCCCCTTGCCCCGGGTAGGACTGTCCGTGGGATACAGCACGGGCAGTACGCCTCTTGCGGTCACGCAGGAGGACTTTCTTGTTCAAAGAAACCTTGGCATTTTAATTTTACACAACACATTGAAACATACAATCCAAATTTTGTTCTGCATTTTTAGTCGCTCTGCCTCACGACTTATCTGGTCACTGGTGTCTGTATGGTTGTATGCTTGCTGTGCTTGTGTTAACTCACACAGAAAATTTTGAAAATTTCATCAGATCTCAAAGATTCCAAAATGAGAACACGTTTCAGATCATTCTGAGCAACTTTGACTTTTGCACTCCTGCCCCCCCCACCCCACCACCACCACTGAAAATGAGAAAACACCAGATTTGGCTTGACATAAATTAGGTCCAAATTTTCTTTTTCAAATTTTGTTCTTTTATGAATTAATATAGGTCCCACCAGAACAAAAAAACCATCCAAATTTAAAATAATTTGGACCAAAATGCATTGCAGGAGATTGCTACCTTATTTGTGACCACTTTTATCAGATTTCAAAATTTCCTAAACCAAAATGCATTTTGGGCCATTCTGAGCAACTTTGATTTTTTGACTCATGACACCCTTCCCCCTCCATCATGACCACCAAAAATATGAAGACACCAGATTTGGCTTGATGTAAATTAGGTCTGAAATGTTTTTTTTTTTTCAAATACGTATGCAATGGGTTAAATATTTCCAACTGAGTTGCTGTCAAAAACGAGTCAGAAACAAAGGTAGAACACAAAATTTTGTTTTGTTGTAACATGTAAATAGAGGAATTTCACATTGATTTACTGTCTGAAGGGAGCGGATACGACACGTCTTTCTGTCCCTTTAATCTCCGATGATCTGCAGGAGAACACTTGATAGGTGTAAGCGAGTCCAAAATCTTAGACTGTCAAGTTTGCAGTTTAAGTTGGGACCAGTATCACTATGAGTTTCAGGTTTGGTGATTTGAACAAAAAACATTGAATATCGATCCAAGAAATCAGGACTTAAGCACAAACCAAGGTCTTTTCAAATGACAATGTCATCAGAGACTACTGTATTATGCACATATGTAAGCTTAAGTCCTGATCTGTTGGAGTTTTCCCTAAAACAGATCATTCTGCCAACATTGCCAGAATTATATTAGCTCAATATGCTATTGGATCAGTTGTTGAATTAAATTTTTGTTAAAGATTTGCCAGTGATTTCACAAGGTTTTGTTGAAATGATACTTTAGAAATATATGGTAAATTTTTATCAAATATTTGGCAAAGTTTGATTTAACCATAAAGTTGAATGGCACCATAGATGATCCCTTGCCTGTTTTAGGCAATCAGCAAAGATATTGCTCATGAAACACATTCAACATTTACTTGATCTATCAAGTGTGCCACATGCATGACATTGTTTAGTAGACCAGTATGCCAATGCAGAGAAGTCATGGCTTCTTAACTTCAGACATTTATGCCTAAAACTGGTGTCTCAATTAAATTTTTGTCAAAGATTTGGCAATGAGCTGGTAATGAAGCAGTTACCATCCAAGACACCAGTTTTAGGCAGAAATGTCTGAAGCTAAGGTGTTATGACTCCTCTGCACTGGCAGACTGGTCTCCAAAATGGACAATGTCATGCACCTGGCACACTTGGTAAAACAAATAAGTGTTGACCATGCTCCCATGAGTAAGATATTGCTCATTGCCTGGTAAAACGGATAAGGGATCATTTATGGTTAAATAAAACTATGCCAAATATTTGGTAACTATTTATCATGCTTTCAATATTATTTTACCAAAACCTTGTGAAATCTTTGCCAAATCTTTGGCAAATCTTTAGCAAAATTTTAATTTAACAACTGATGCAATAGTATGTTCAACCGTCATTTGAACAACTGGCTGAAATCTTTGTTACATTAGAAATTGCACGGAACCCGAACTTGTGCAAGGTGTCGCCTACACACTTGAGGTCCCAAGTGCACAGCCAATGACTGCAACTGGTCACCACAGCCAATCGTAGTTCAGGCCACATTGGTACTGAAGGCCCTGCACAGTACAATGCAGATGCTTAAATGATACAACAGCTTAACTGCTACCATCAACCTACATGAACTTAAATGCCGTATATGTTCTGTCAAAAATATTGTGATCTATTGTGTGAGACTTTGGGTTATGTAATTTAGTACCCCTAAAGGGCAATTGGTGGAGAAAAACTATGATACAAATTTTTTTCTGCTCACAGTGTTCGTAGTACGGGAATGTAGTATCCTGTAATATATTGGAACGGTACGCACAGGTCAAGAGGCAGTATAAGTCTGATTCTACTGCTATAATTTACACTCTGAATGTTTTAAGAGAAAGTGAATGGCATTCATATTTTATTTTTTCTCACATTGAACCAAGTAAAATGAAATGACAAGTACAAACAAAACTACAAGTATAAAGAGAATAATAAGAAGTGTCAATGGCTCCTGGGAAAAACAGGATGACGTAGAATGGCATGTTTCATGTAAAGTCGATAAATAACGAAAAGGAAACAGACAAATTGTCAATACCAATTTCATTGTACCGTAATTTATTGTGGTAGTAAAAAGTATATTGATTATGTTGCACTCTAAAATGAGCACAGTTATTATTATACCTGTTCCGTAATATGTATTCTTGAGAAAATTACACTATTTTCTGGTGTAAATAACAGGTTTCCTGACATCAAAAGTGAATTACATCAATTAGACATTTCCAGAGCTCCTAAACAATTATGGTAAATTTTGGAAGGAGCCGATTTTATTTACATTTCTTTAATAGGTTTAAATTTGGTTCTGAACAGCCAAATGCTGTGATTTTCCCTCTGAGTATTTCTCAAAATTTAAATTAGTTCTGATAAGCAATGTGAGCTGTGTCAGAAAATTGTGTGAAGCTCGAATACAAATTGCTACAAAAGGACATCCATTGTCAATGCAAGGAATGTAGAAATATGTTATGATTCAAAGTTTAATGAGAACAGAACGGCTGCATTTGAATCATTCATTTGTGTTTGACAATAATACACTTACGAAACATACAACCTCTTGCAATGTTATTGCCGAGATACATTTATAGATGGCTCTGTTGTATTGTACTCTTGAGAAGATAACTTTCTCAAAAGGCATCACACATACAAAATATATGTACTGTTTTATTGTATTCTGATTTCTTTCAACAAAATAGATCAATTGAAATGTGGTGCGTGAGGTAGTTTGAGATGCGGATGGATTGAATGTTTCATGTGGAGCCGTCGTTGATGACAATTGATTTGCATTCTCTACATTGGCTCTATTTTTTCACGCTTTCTTGTTTTCGTAAACTACTACAAATATTGAAAAGAGCGTTTGTTAATTTTTATACCATTTACAGAAAAATCTCGATGAATGTGTAATCCATGAAAAGAAGATTTAAAATATATTATGAATTACGAATAGATTTTAGAATAAAACGGGTGGCTAACAAAAGGTTGAAGTTGAAATGGTAATTGACACTCCTCAAGTTTCATTTATGTAAACTTTTAAAAAGGAATTACTCCGGGTTGTGCTTTTGCATTGTGTGACAAAGCTCATTATTAAAAGTGATTCGTCTCCGTCCCTTAGAAGGATTAGTCCCTTTGTACATGAGATGGAAATCCTGAGGCGAGACTACTACCTGAGAATAATCCTTCAAAGAGTAAAAGTTGTCTGGTCTTACTTTAAATATAAAGAAAGAAATGATTTTAATTCTGTTACCCCTGTATATGTCTGTGCTGATAAAGGCTTGTGTTTAATGAATATATCAAGAATATGAATAAAGTTTAACTCGGTTCAAAGCCAGCTGCACTATTTAGGGAATTCATGTGATTTATATGCCTATTACACTTGGGATTTTACACACACATATATATATGTCCGGTTATACGTAAAAAGGTGATCAAAGCTGAAAAATGGACAAATTGGGTGTATAAAAAAAAAACGAAAAAGAATAGAATTAAGTATTATTGCAAACAAAGGTAAATAAGTGTCTGAAGTCATGGGAAAAAT
>JBCAUG010638013.1:0-14005 GCA_038406175.1 Haplosyllis leylae | reverse complement strand
AAATTATTCACAAGGAAACACATTTTTGCCAAGTTTTGTTTCTGGAAATTAGTCTCTAACAAAGTTCGTATCCGCAGAGTGAAAAGGATCATGTTTCAAACAAAATAATAGATTGGCGCCCCCAGATTTGTGGTTGAAGCCCCTTCCTCTGGGAAATCCTGGATCCGCCAGTAGTGTGGATTCTGTTAGTGCTTGATCGCAATTACAAAAAACAATATTTACAAATTACAAACGTTTATTTATTTTTATCAAATGACAAAGTCTTCAAATAAAACGTAAGAGGTCTCTAGAGGTATTTAGCACACACTATCTCCTTGGTTACATACAAGTGTTGTAATTGACATATTGACATTGCTGACCCGAAATCACTTGTTTGTCAGACATTTTTTCATGTTTATCTTTTCAATACAAGTAACAGAAGAAAAATATTTCTTATCTCTGGTAGTTTATTAATAACAAAAAATAACAATGAAATAGAAGTTCTTTTCATCATGGACCTTATTGAGACCTATTAGATACGAATGGTACAAGGATTTGTTCATGTCATTCGAGTTTTTCACAACCTATCCACAATACAAGGATGCCAATATTGTCATTTGTGTTTTAGCTGTGCCATTTGAAATTTACTGGACTGTGGAAGTATTGAACCTTGAAATGTAGTCCTCTTATACCCAATGATATCAAATTTTTGCATTTTCTAATACAATATGATTAGAATAAAGAAGGAAAATGCAAATTTGTGGGAACACACAAATGGCAATATTGCCACTATTACCAATGTTGTATTTGTGAAAACCTACACTGTGATTACATTGTGCTGTGCAGTACAACACACTGACTTTGTCGCGAAAATGAGCACCGAGTTAGGGCCCGTTTAGATCTAGTGACTGCAACACCGCTGCGAGATCGCTCCAAAATCAAACGTATGAATTCTGTCCTGTACTGTTACACCAAGCGTCACTTGGAAATCACTTTGCAACCCATTCGGAGCGATGTCGCAGTGACGTCGCAGACGCGTCACTGTCGCTAGATGTAAACGGGCTCTTACACTGTCCCCACTTTATGGAAATGAAAATTAGAAAATTAATTTGCCTAAAGATTTAAACAACACAATAATTCTTGTTCATGCAAAACACCGTATAACCTTCCGGTGTCTTACGCAATGAATTACTTTTGTACCAGATTTAGCTCAGATGCTTTACGCCTATCTCAAGCAAATGAAAACCTTTCATGTACAACTTGTTGGTGGCTCGTAGAATCACATTATTGGTTACTTCGAGGTAACCTTAACATCCTGTCCAAGCCCTTAACACCTTAGCAGTTTTATGAAAATTAGGCCTACTTTAACCTGCAGTCATAGGTTAGAATTTGTTTACACGAGAATTTTGTCATGATGTCATTTACATGTCACCGGGTCAATGACGCAACGTCATTTTATTTTACTTTGGGTTCACACCAAGGAGACCCTAAATGTACATCAGTGATCACTAGTTATTTAAGTCCCCGTACCTTAATTCAGTGTGGCATGTACAGAAATGATTCATGTGCAAATGTTAAAAGTAATAATAGGTTTTCCCTTCATCTTCATTCTCTTGTGATACTTCGATAATAGGACCAGAAGTAACAGTGCCTTATAATAATTGCGGTTATTAAAACTAAACGCACGCTGATATTGGAATCACTAATCTCTGGACGAAAAGCATTTAAAAATGACATAAGGGGTTTTCACGATACACGCTTCTGTCAGATAATCTGACAGATCTTCATACAGGGAAGAGCAAAAAAAAATCGTCAGAAATTGCCCCAGTGGGGTTGGAACCTAGGATCTCTGGATCAGGAAGCCAATGCTCTACCAACTGTGCTAAATCATTATTTGGTTGTCTGTGTGAATCATTAAGGCCTTTATAAAGTTATGCTCCATTGATTCTAGAAATGAACATGTGAATTGGTGCATGAAACAAAGCTCACTTCAGAAATCTCCTGCCCAACAGATTCCTCCCTAGCTCAGTTGGTAAGGCATTGGAATGATGATCCAGAGGTCCTGGGTTCCAACCCCACTTGGAAACAATTTTTGACGAATTTTTTTTTGCTCTTCCCTCTGTAGAGATCTGTCAGATAATCTGACAAAAACGTGTATCGTCAAAAACCCGAATATCATTTTAATATTTAACACTGTTTCTGTAAGTCTGAAAATGGCACATAAGGATTTTTTTAAGGTATAAAGATATTTTTCAAAGAATTACAATTTTTATGTCCATCTCAGATTTCAATCTCGGGAATAATTCATAATAATTGCGTACGAAAATAAAATGCATGGGCAAGTTAACAGGATCTTTTGGTCTCCGGTTCCCTTCACAAAACTTCATATACTGTTGATATTTCTTTTAAATACCAGAGCTAAGCCGCCTGATTCAACAAAGTAATATTTTGGAATTTTTACACATATGCAACTTTTTTTTGTTTTGTTCATGGAGTAATTGTATTTCTTGCACTACGTTTTGTGATTCAGCTGTGCTACAGTCACGTTACTAGAGCTGTATGATATCAAAAAGGTTTTAAGAAAAAGGCACAATTTGGAAAGATAGGTTGACCATGTTTGGGATATCAACTTAAATCTCGACAGAGTGGATGACTATCATCATTCACAATTGCCTAAACACTGATACTATGGAAATATGTATTACCAAGTCATCAACATGTTTGGACAACAGATAAACCTGTCGTACTTCAATTGGTACGACATGCCAAAATAAAAGAATTGCTCACAAACCCTTCTGGATTTTTGTTACATGGAAGTTTTCTTTCAGTCTTCAAATTTACAAACCCAACATGAGGCAAATACTGGCATTTTTATGGAAGAACAAGAAATATTCAATAAATGGACATGTTGCAAATGGTGCAACCGCAAGCTCATCAAACATATTGGGAGATGTTCCATTCACTTTTCATAATACTGTATTGGCCACAAAAGCGACTGCTTCTTCAAGCACAATGCTGCTGCAATTAGGCCTACAGGTGCATCCCAAACTATCTACACAGTTACGCAAGGGCTGACGATGAGCAGGAAGGAGCACGGCGATCCATTCATTATGAACATACTATGATGGATCACGGGAGGACTGACTGACAGGTGACATCCTACCACGGAACCCAACATCTAGGAAATACTGGCCATCCATTTAAGGCTCAGGCTCTACAGTAGCAATCTGTCTTTCTTACATTTTGGTTCCTGGAGCTAAACGTCAAGTTTGTACTCATACTTATTATTAAATACGCCTGTCGACAATTAGATGTAAAGCGGTCGTTCACCTTTCGTAATCTGGCATCATTGTGCAATTAATATATGTTGGTACGATACCTGTTATATTTGTGGAAGTCTTTCTTACAAATTGTAGAGATGACATTCACACGACCCTCACTTGTTTACAATAAAGCATATAGAAATGAAACCATTAACAGATTTATAAATGAAATCCATAAATCATTATTAACAATATATTGCCATTTTGTATGTTTGCCTTCAATGCAGGTGGCCTAAATGGAACCAGCGAAGATAAATAAGACAGTTATGTAGCTTTATAGGAAACAATAAAATGTCACTGAAAATGGCATGATTGCCAATAACATCTTGCATAGAAATGAAGTAATTGAACATCCAGACCTTCATGGTTAGAATAAAAACATATTGACGGACTTGGCGTCAGAAAAATCCAAATGCCAGAGTAGTATCTTTAAAATTTGTTAGGAAAAAAATACATTTAAGCAGCTTTGATTACGGTATGTTTGCTATCTGGGACGTGGTGACGTGGGTTAATTGACATCACTGGTTCTGTGATATAGACATCTCATCGCAAGTCCCCTTCAAAGAACAGAGCGACCATTGATGTCCAATGAAAGATTGCGTCTTAATTTCCCATCAGGAGTGGGAATACATCTACATCAAACAAAGGGGATCATGTTATGGATTATTTCTGGTTCAGAATGGTTTTCACCTTTTATTTGGCCTGTTATTTGCAATAAGCCAAGTAGCTACTCAGAATTTCTTACAAGAAAATAAGACTTCCCATTCGGTGCAAAATCATAAATCCATATTTCATACAAAAGACTATCTCAATAAGGAGCAGTTTTACTCACAAAACCACAAGAATTCATTCAAAAACGAACCGTTAATGCCTTATATACGAAGGGTTATTTGTAGTGCACTTCACTTAATGAATACAGACAAGGAAACTGAATAAAGGGAAAACTTCGTGTTTAGATCCAATCGCACAGAGATGTTGTTAATAATTCAGCGGTAAATTCGCCTGACCAAACTGTTATAGCCCTTTGTCCACGAATGGCCCACTTGCATGTACCTTGAGAAGCAGTTCTGTAAATATGTTGACTTAATTGAAAATCACGATTCATTGTGAAGTAAGAGCCATTGAGGAGCCAGTCCTTCTGCACGTAAATATTTTACACGGCCAGCATATTATTACCAGTAGCTTTTCAGGTGATTCCAGGAAATTCACCCTTGTTCTACAATGTGGCAAAGATTGTCTTCAAAGAATGGCCAGGTTCACTTTCCATATTTCTTTCATTCTTTTTTTTTGCTTTCAATGTATTTCCTTGTAATCTCCAGCTTGTCAGATAGATCAGAAACTGAACGGTTCTGTGGTAAATCAACTGGTCTGCGATAGCAGTGTCTGTTATGTTTCTACGTTATGAAGCCAAACTCATGTTACTTGGTCGTAAATATTTTCATCGTTGCTAATGTGTATTGCAAATGTCACAAGCCCTGAAGTGTATTCTAGCCAAGGTGGATCGACCGCCTGTGGGTCTCTTGAGGAAAACCTCCTTTCAACAGCAATCTCTTTGGAACGTAGCTCAAGGTTGATATCTTACTCATTTCATTAGTAAGGTTGAATAAACATATTGATTCCCATTATACTTCTGATTATTATATTTGTTTTGAACACGTGGATGCTTATTCATTCCATACTTCATTCTTCGAAACCAACAGAAAAACAATACACTTCGTCACGCAATATTTGATTGACTTCTTAATTTATAGATTTGATTCTGTCTCGGAATGTGCAAATGAAATGTTCTTTCAATTACTTTCGTGCAAAGCGTAATAACGACATTATTGAAGAGAAATCTGAAAGTTGATTGAATGATACTCTGAATGATACTTCGGCTGTCATGAGTTGATTAAAAACTCCCCTGCAACTTATAGTAGTTCAGAAAGAGGTAAAGATTTGAATTCAAAAAGTTACCTGTACTCTCTGAATATCAGGCGCCTTCTGTCGCCATATTTGGCCAAAATAATTATGGATACAAAATAAATATGAATCTAACAGTGACGTGACACAAATGTTGATATTGCTGTGAGTTTGATTGTGGTTGTGCAGGTGTAAGTGATAGCGTTGCATGTGTGATTTCGTTGTGCTGGTTCTGGCTGTTCCTTTATCCATATTAAGGGTCAGTGCAGTTGTATCCATTTCGTTGGTTAAATATATTTATGGCAAGAAAGTAAGAAGCTATTATCACTTTTTGAATGTTAAGGATTGAAAAACAATTAGTATTTAATTAGTGATTAAAAGCATCACAAGAATGCAGTTCAGCGCGTAGTCAAAGTAACCAAGAAGGGAAATGAATGAATCGTTTTTGGCTGACCCATGGATCATGCCAAAGACGAGAAAACAAGGGTGAGGGAAGTTAGATGGATTAGTGACCATAAGGTTTTTCGTGACGTAAAAGAGGGAAACAAATGTCGAAGTTCACATTGAGGAATTTAGTACCACCAACATGCCTACATCGTGTCTCTTACTAACCCTTGGTGTTTGATAACTTTGACTTCGTTTTCTAGAACTTTGAGTCTGCGCAGTGGATTGATAATCAGGATTTTCCTTGTCTTTCTAAAATAAACAATAAATATGAGAATTCGGTTTAATAATGCTCATTTTGGATAAAAACCCAATTTTATAGTACCTGCCAATGAATCAAACATAGTTGCTATTTGACACTCATCACTTTAATCAGAAAGTATTCTCATGTTTCCCTTTCATTTTAGCAACTATATTCGTCCTCTTTTTTTTCTTTGCAGTATTCATCATATATACTGGAGATGGTAAAATGATAGCTGCCCCAACTATGATCACTAGAAATAGAAATGGACATGTACTTAATTTTTTATGCTTTTCCGACACTTACACATAGCAGAAATATTTTTTGCATAATTTTACTTTTGAAAAATGGAATTCATTGTACCCTGAAGTATCTATAGTTACATACTGATACAAAAGGAGCTAAATGAAGAAGACGTCGAAAACAAACTCAAATCAGCACGTTCTATCCATACCCAGCTCTGAAAACCACTTGAATCATCAAGGTCTGCGATCAGTGTTGAACGAGAAGATTTGAGATATTTTCAAAGGATTGTTAGCTCCAGATCAATGTAGTTTATCGACTTCGACAACTCCGCAGAAAGACTTAACAGAGAGAATCTGTTTTCTTCAGAACAGATGTACAAATCAGGTTTCCCCAACGTTACTCCTTAAATAATTTCAAATGCCATTGCAAGCTTTCAGATTCAGACTTCCAACAGTTTCGAAGTTAAATTTCATGCTTCCGGAGGGAGGGACTGCAAGTCATTTTCAAATTTCTGGAATCAAAACTTGATGCTTTAGACATTGGCTAGCATCCACAGGAAAATGCAGAAGAGACATCCGTACTGAATATGTTACCAATTAAGTCTGGTGTGCAGTTCCACATTGACAACAGCCAAAAGTATGTAAATGATAATTTATGAGTAGAAACTGCTCGGATGTCAATCCTTTTAATATGGTCTTTTTGTCTGCAACCAAAGGTAGACGTTCTATATCAAGGTCTGACATTTGATTTTGATCCAAAAGAGGCTCATTACCTCAGCTACACCCAAAACCCATCACATGAAAAGGAATGCTCCATCTAATGTTGAAACGTCATGGTATTTAAAAATAAGTGATTGTGCTATTTGTACCGAAAGCAAATTGTCTGGTTTCCCGTTGGGAAGTAAGTATTGTGTTATGCAGACTTTTAAACGCAAAAGCTTTGAATAGAAGTCGTTGTTGTCAAAAATCTATCGAGTCTAAGGCCATTCTTGGAGTACCTATTTGATTTTCGTCATGTCAATTAATTCCGAGAAAACAGATTTTCAGACAGATTTTCAAATCATTGATTGAGGAGATTGGTTACGTGGAGTTTCTCCCTGGCATAACTTCCTGACTTTTTGGGCTGGTTCATAAATTTTAGGTTGTCGAATGGAAGGAAATTTGGTCATAGCAAAAACTTGTTATCTCTGTGCCAAGGAAATAATTTCCTGACCCTCATAATTCTATCAAAGTAACATACTGACTGAAATAGTCCGTTGATTTCCGTCAATAACCGAAACCGAAACATTGAATACTCTATAATCTTCCACCAAATCTGCCTGCACCCAACTTGTAAGTTCCTATTCAAGATTTTAGTGATCTTTTACCTCTTTCTTCAAGACCTGTAATCCACCAATATTAGGTCAAAAAGAAACATATGAACAATAGTCCTTGGGGTGGTTATTGACTGTGCGTACATTTTCTTGGTATTGGGTCAGAAATATCCATCGGTGTCAACAACAAAAACACTCATTTCCTCTTCATTGTAACTTTACCATTTGTTACATATTTTCAATTGTTTCTGAAATATGTTATCCATTTCAAAATTAAAAGACTAAAAGAGTTTAAAACCAAGATACTATTGACAAGCTCTATATCATTCGTGTCAGAACTGCACTCATTAAAGTAAAATCTCAAGAAGAGTTTCTGTATCCATCAAAGGACACTACTGATATCAGTGCATAAAGTGAATTCTCAAGGACGGAATTGTTTGGAATAGCCCTCATACTTCCACATCAGTCCACCATACTCATACCTCTGGCCTGTCAGTCCGGTAGCTATGACAACCATCCCGCAAAACACACCATCCAGTACAAGTCAGGCTTATTGGATAAATTATCACAGTCCTTTGTAGTCATTCTCCAATTTCCGTAACTCGTCAATGGCCTTACCTTCTTACAATTTTAATTACTGGCACGAAGCAATGAGCGGCGTAGATAGAATGACAAGGTGTAAAATGTGCCTCTCAAGGCTGTCAATGATTGACGAGATCTGGGGACGATGACGTCGGGTAATTCCATTGGGCAATAAAGATCCGGAATAGCAAAAGTCAAAAATATTGATTTGATTTTAAAAGGTGAAATTCATTAGTTTTGGCGCGAAACAATTGTTCTAAACTTTGTACCAAAACACACAAAGAACATTCATCATAAAATCAAAGGTTACAAACTTAAACTTGCACTTGCATTTTCCCTCGATTCGAGCAATTCACATCCCTTTCCTGTTCTAGCCTTAATTCTCCCTTTGATATGTGTATCTTTATTTACCTTCTATTAATAATACACTTTTTCTCGGTGTATTACAATGGAAACCAAAAATACAACAAAAACTGAAAACGAACGACCACAAGACACTGAAATAGCACAAGAAATATTGCATTAAATGTGACGTTAGGGTCCAACAGGGAGTTAACGAAACCTTTGAAACATTGTGCAATAAACCTCGTAAGCAGGATCTGACAATGACTGATGCTACCAGGATATTTATGTAACAATATAATCCAAAACCATTAACATACTGAGTACATAAAGTTTGACATCGGCCCCAGCACTTTTTATCTTGGCAAATCGTGTAATGATGCCAATGTTTCCAAGGAACTCGAACGGTTGGCTGTAATACGCAATTAATCTGAATTTCTCAGGGACAGCTTGATTTGGCCGACAGCTGAGTCTCAGTGCAAAATGTACAGAAGTAGCAAACAGACCTAACTGAAATGGTTTCTTAAAAGTCTACTGAATTGCATTTGCATTTCTGAGTTTACTGACCATTCGTTAAGACGACTAACTTATAAAGGGCCGTTCAGATCGGGAAAAGGAAAGGAGAAATCGAAACTTTTCTTTGATGGTTATATTTGTTCTTTGATCTTTTTTGCTTTCACTCCCGATTTCGCTTGATGTGGATAGGTGCTGAAACGGGATCGAAAATACGAATAGCATCAACTTGGGTTCTTACAAAATAAACTTTCTGTATCCTGATGAAATGCTGTCAATCTATTACAGTTACACAGGCTTAACTGATTTTTTTATCCTTTTCAGAAACATGAACATCTAGACTGATAAAGAGGACATTATAGTAGGTGACCAAAACCATTTTCCTAACTTTTTTTACGCCAGTCATTTTACGATTTTTCACGATTTAACTTTTTTTACGAAAGTCATTTTACGATTTTTCACGATTTCACGATTTTAGATATTTCCAATTTTACATAGGTGTAGCCTAGGGTTATGTCCTACTTTGGATTATTGAATATGTCACCGATTGGCCATTTGCTGGGCTGTTAACTGCCGATTTTTAAAATGTCAAAAATTCAGAATTTTTTTCAAACGAAGGGTATTTGGAATTTTGAGCTATAAATTGGCATAAATGTGTAATAATATGAATTGATTCTTCATCAAAAAAGTCAGTGCCAGGTGTCCTTTAACCCCTTTAACCGGTCCATCTTAGACTAAATAAAAAAGGGGATTAATTGTCAGTCCTTCTTTGAAAAAACTTCCTGAAAAGGTCCATTTTTTGGGAAAGTATTTGAATGGCCCTGGAATCGCCACAAATTGATATATTTCAAAACTGACCCAAAAGGGTCCCAGGATATATCTTAAAGTGTCTTGTACCCAAATGAAACAAAATAATTCCAATACGAAGTGTCCCAAATTGCCCATGAGGAATTGCCAATCACCACGGTACAAGGAAGTTTACCTAAAAAGCCTGGTGTTCATTTGTAGTACCATTCAACTGGTTCCTATAGCATAATGTAATTGTGTTATGCGGAAATATCTACTTTTGAAAGCTTCCTCAGCTTCAAAGACAATTCTAAGAGTTTTCATTTGTTTCTTAAAAACTTAAATCTAGAGTTTATTGCACAGTAATCACACTTATTCCATTATCTTTCTTCTTAATATGAATAACAGGCATCACCTGGGAGACACAAAAGCAATTTTTGCTTTGAAAACAGTTCAAGTGCGGATGATAAGTTTTAATATAACTCAACCGCCCACTTTACTTCTATGAATGGTTTACCTGGGCACATTTGGGGTCTAGACTTCTTGTTTAGCCGCAGGATGTATGAATGTCATTTTAAAGCCTGTTATTTTAACACAAATTGTGAGAGATCTTTGTCGGTTTAGCTCGGGGGATGTTCCCTTTTAGCTCGATAAATTAGGCAGTATCTAACCTCCTGGGAAAAATTCAATACTTCTTTCAAAAGAAATGCATTATGACGAATAAACTCATTTTAAAAATCTACCAAAAAAGGTTAAAAATTGATTGCAGTGCAATGTCTTCCCTTGTCTGTGACTAAATATGAAATTTATGTCGGTTGTCTGTATCAATAAATTCTCCGTCACTGAATGTGAAAGTGGTCACATTTCAGGACACTTAAAAATCAATCACTGAACTACTAAATCATGTGTATCAACACATTGTCCATGACTGTGCCACGGAACTGGAGGTTGAGGGACAGTGAAATTTGAATTTGTGCTGTAGTCTTGGGGAACTTGCAATAAACTCGGGATACTTGTTTTCCACTGTTGGTGTCTCAGCTGTCTACACAAAAATGTTTGGCATCAGTAAATGTCAGATATAGAAAAGAGTCACATTGATCAGTGCCAACCTAATAGCTTTTCTCTAAATATGCCAATGAAAATCAGTTGTTAGATGTCGTTAATAGTTTTTTTCTATCAGTGGTGTCTTTCGCAATTAACGAATACGCTCTTTTATTCCAAGGACAGCTTTTGTTTTTGTGCACAGACATTTAACTGTCCGGAAGCTGATTGACTTGAGCAAATTATAGAAAAAGCTGGTAATGTTCCTCAGGTGTGAGGGTGCTGAATTAGTTTGCACATCACCACATAGATATCTGCGAAGTTGAAGTCATTTTGGGGACCAAATAAACACATGAATATTCGAGTGATATTTTAACCAAAAAGTCGTCCTGCTGTTCTCTAATTAAAAATTGATAAATGTACCATTTTACCACAATTTGAATTTGGATAGTTCTAGTATTTTTTTTTGTGACAAATAGTTCTGAGGATAAATAAGTAGGTAGCTAATACTTACGACAGGCGGAGTGGTGGCAACCGAATTTTGTGACTCCATCAGGTTATCTGTGCTACGAACCGTCTGCACGCGGTTCTGAGTTATCTTCGACTTGACCCAAGTCTCACAAGTCTGATTAAATTTCATAAATATCACATAGGCTACATAGCAGACAATGAGGATGAGTGCCTCCCACCAGTATATTTCTTTGTCTATGAAGAAGCCGATGAGACAGATGAGGCTCACGCTGTAGAATGAGACGTCTCGGAATAAGGGCCACCAGGTCAACGCCAAGACACCCGTGCTGAAAATGGCGCACATACCGATCACAAATAAGATGTTAAAGACGGCAGAACCGACGATGGTACCAATACCGACGTCGGTGTGAGCAATGAAGACGCCTATGAAGCTTGTGAAAAGCTCAGGGGCGCTACCTCCGGCTGCCATGAAAGTCGCCCCTGCGACATCCTCCGAGATACCCATTTTGTCTATAATCACTTCCAAACTAGGCACAAAAAATTCATCACAGACAATTGCAAGGGCAACAAACATGTATATAACACCTATGATGTAGAGGACTATCCCGCCGTCCTTTATTTGTTCCATTGTCAATAAGTCATCCGGGTACTCGCTCGATCTATTGGTGGACTGTAACAATTTGCGATGTGACCATCTATCGTTGGTGTGATACCTGCTACTGATTTCCTGTTCATTGTTTAGGTAGTTCGATGGTTCGTTTCCGTTCCAAGAGGAAAATGTACCCATGTAGAAGCATGCGACGACGCCACACACCGCGACGATGCGGGCGCTTATCCAACGCCGCCGGCGGAAACGTCGAGCTGTGAACTTCTCCCGCGCCACTTTCGTGGTACTTGCCATGTTCTCCACATCACTAGCCACAATTGGAAGAACTGCCAAGGAGTACATGGTGAAAGCTCTTCAATTAAAATTATGTATTCGAAGTATACGCAGAAAATGAATCAATTCGAAGAACGTATGGAGAAAACCAACCAGTTTGTGCCTGTGGGTTATCAAATTTGTCACTTCTTTTTCAATGTCTAGTCATTATTGCACTTAAGTAGTCTTAAAACAGCCAATGATTTCTAGTCCTGTGGCAACAACACTGTATGTCGAAACACAGTAGATGTTGATGAAGGATCACTTCCTGTCAGCATTATTAACCATTCCTCCGGTTTTTGCTTGTCCTGTGAGAAAATATTGCTTCCTATGTATTTCCTTCCCTTCTCTGTCGTTGTTTAATATTTATGAACATCTTTACGTCATCACACCAAGTCTTCAAGCGCAAACTGCTGCAATTAGAAAGAGTTGAAACACGTGTTAAACATTCGAAAAACACTGTTTATCACACGCGAGAATTATTGAATTTCAATATTTAGTGCACAATGAATGCCAACGATGGTATTACGACAGTAAACACAAGAAAATTTAATGAATAACCACATAAATACGGAAATTACTGACAACAAAACAAGTTGAATTCGCCAAATCCGAGACTATTAATACTTGGTACTTTATTGCCTTCATGTTGCTGTCAAAACAGTGTATCAACATTACTCCCCACTCCAAAAATTGTGAATAAGTAACACAACGAGTCACTAATCAACTAAACTTTCGGACTCTTTCAACTGAGTATTCTTTCTGGGTTCATCAAAAATCCAGACAAAAGGTTGCAGAAAGGAATAGGGGATATGATCAGACCCTAGAGTTTTGATCTATTTTCTGAATGTAATAAATGATGACTTATTTTAAACAAACATGTATATTCATTTGTCCTATTCAGCACATTTCTGTGCCTGTATTCCAGAGCAAATGCAAACTGTTCTTAACAGCGGCATTCTGAAACAAAAAATTCTAGTTTCTGAGTCCTCAATGGTGATAATGTTGCAAATACCCAACAAGAAAATGATTTGTCATGAAGATTTATTCAGTATATTTACAATCTATCCAGGATGTTGATTTGAGGGCTGCCAGAATCCAAAGTGTCTTGAGCCAAGAAAGACGTAACATTTTGAATACATTTCTATGGTTTTTTTCTGTGAGAAAGAGATTCCCACACTTTAGCTAATGGGGGTTTGGTCTAAACAATTCTGAACAGTGAAGAGCTTTGCACGCAGTAATGATAAACAATCGTGGCTCAAGGCACGCAAATCTTGACATTACCCTCTGCTTCAGTGTTCCTATGTCCCCATGAACACAAAATCACAGAAACATTGTTACTCTAACTACCAACTATATTACCAAATAATATTTTCTATTAAATATGTACAAAGGGCACAAACCATTTTATACTACTGCATACGGGTTATGTTTCAAAGGTTATATTCCAATAATATGTAATACGATAATCAGTTATATATTTCAATGAACAGTTCTTGTTCCTCCGCAATCCTTGATTTGTTGTCAACATGAGTCCTTACTGTCAATCCCATATCATGGCCAAAAACCACACAAGCACTTCTGTCAGACAATTACACAGTAAGTTATTCCTTCATCTCCCAGAACAGTTTACTGTTGTTGCATCGGTGGGTTAGAGCTCAGTGTACTCATCAAAGGTATACAAACCCCCTCTGCCTGATTATTCATAACCGGAGTCCCTGCTGTCGAATGCCGGTTGTCCATTACCGGAGTTGTCACAATCATATGCTGGTTGGCCATCACTGGAGTCATTGCAATTGCATGCTGGTTGGCCATTATTTGAGTAGTTGTAGTTGCATGCTGGTTGGTTACTACTCGAGTTGTTGCAAGTGCATGCTGGTTGCCCATTACTTGCGTCATCGCAA
>JBCAUG010637902.1:0-14006 GCA_038406175.1 Haplosyllis leylae | reverse complement strand
GTTTTTACAGTCGGTCATGAAACTTACAGTCGCTGTCCTGTTAAACCCTATGTAAAAGTTTCATGGCCGACTGTAAATGTTTTGTGACCGACTGTAAAAACTTACAGTTGGTCACGAAACTTTTACAGTTGGTCATGCAATCCGGTTAACCATCACATTGGGGGGTGAGAGGGGGTGAATGAAAATGTTACAGTGAAATGTTTTCATTCACCCCCCAGTCGGTCATGAAACTTACAGTCGCTGTCCTGTTAAACCCTATGTAAAAGTTTCATGGCCGACTGTAAAAACTTAGTCGGTCACGAAACTTTTACAGTCTGTCATGCAATCCGGTTAACCATCACATTGGGGGGGGGGCGTACGAAGAGAGGGGGTGAATGAAAACGTTACACCGGTACGTTCAGAACGGATAATGCTTGGCAAAACACAACATGAAGGAAAAATACGTCATGTTCGGAACCAAAACGTGGTAAAGACCAATAAAATTTCTTATGTTTATGACGATTACCGAGGGTTTTATTGGACAAACAGGAAGCAACAATAACAATTTTGCTACTTGTTAGAAACATTTCCATCATTTTATTTCCATTTATTCTGACTGAGAAACGTGTTACTCCAAGCGACTTTATTCACTTCACATTATAAATTACAGTCTATTCTTTGTCTTTAGTATTTTCAATATTGACTCGCCAGCTGTTGCTTCAAATTCTTTCTCGAGAAACTGTATGTTCAATTCATTCTATTACTTGTTTATTCGATTTACTTATTTAATCAGTACTTTATAATATTCTAGCGCCAGCTGGGTTATTTCATCGAACATCACGAGAAAGAAATTTCATAGTTTCCTCCACTTGTGAAAGAAGTCTGTTCAATTATTAAATTTGTGAGGAATTTTAGCTGATGCAAATATTCCCATCGTTGCGAATTGTTTCCTCGTTTTATCACCTTCTCAATTATTTGACACCTTTACTTAGTCTGTCCACATAATTTTTTCCTTTTTATCTTATTAATTCTGGCAAATTTACCCACTCCTTTGGGTGTATAAATCCAGAATCCTTTCAATGGTAATTATAGGTCAATCTTTACAATTAAAATGAGACCTAATTTTATACAGATGTAAAGAGCAAAAAATTCTCTGCATCCCCCTGGATATTATTACTGGCGATAAGTAAGTGTGCGTCTGCCTGGATGGGTCATTAATTAAATCTGAGCAAGTTGTCAACTTCATGTTTTCGTGCAATTAAATAACAAGTACAAAGTCATCCTGAACACATTCTCGAACTGATCAACACTGAAACTATCCTCTCTTGACGAAGCAATGATTCTTCCAACTAATTTTACAAACTTGCGAGTCGAATTGTTACCGCTCGCCTTCCAAGTACGAGGGAAGGTAATGTTTTGACTTTGTTTGTCCGTCCAGGGGGGTACCCCCTAATCCTGTCACTGGTGCTGTTCCAAGTCCTACCAGGGGTACCCCCCAGACAGGACAGGGGGTACCCCGCCCATACATGATTGGGGATACCCCCCCCCCCCACCGGACAGGAGAGTGAGTGATGCTATGCCGCGGGTTGTATGCCTCTTGCGATCACGCAGGAGGACTTTCTTGTTTTCTTACGGATACACTTTACGGAGACAGCCGTGACTTCCGTTCTAACTTTCTGTTTCTATCGAATTTCCTTTTGTTCATATACATTTTCTAAGACTTCCTTTGGTTCACAAGAACTTCTGAGGGGAAAGACTTCTTTTGACACATTTCAATCCACGGTACAATCAAACATGTCTTACTTAATTTTATTCCATTAGTTCCAACAACTGTAGACTTATGTGACATAAAATTGTACACATACATTGTCCATAATTAACAGAGATTCAATAATAAGCATTAGTCAGCATAACTAGGCCCAGTGCAGTTATTCCTAAACGACGTTCATAAGCCGTGTAAAGCAAGTGATATGCCAGCAACAACAAACCCATGAAATTCTCACCCGCTACAAGGCCGATTTGGTTAAATGCATTTTTCACTGGAGTGAGTACCAGTTAATAAATGCATGTTAGCATTGAAAGGCATGTATTAATGACCACGACTAAGAGATTTCACTTACTCTTCAATAGAATAAAATGACATAAAAGTAAAAGCCATCGTAGATTCTAATACTGACTGATATCACAGTCACCTTTTGTGCACTCTAAAAGATTGTCGCATCAATATAAGAATTAAGTATACTGTCAACCACAGCCTCATGAGTTTTTCAAGTAAAGTGATTAACAGCTCCCAAATGGTTATAGTTCGTCATGAGCCTCATCACTAAATTCGTCCTCTGGAAAACCAATTAACTGAGGGAAATTTCGAGCGATCATCAATATGTCCAAATTATATATTTCTTCCCACGACAACACCATATCATGATCTGCGTCCACCAGTCCAAATACCTGAAAATGTAACGGACCATTTCAGAAACTTCAGTTTTTGAAAATAATTTAACAACCTCACCAATAATAGTTCCATTCATTAATATCTGAAACTATATGTTGGCTAAAGATTGCCAAAAACACAATGTTGTCGTCATCTTCAGCAATTAATACCCAAATTAAGAAAACAGCACTCAGAATTATTCTCTTTCATAATAGATAACACACCTGTTGGATTTCTTCTAAGTTCAACAACCCATCCCATGTGTCTAAAACGTCTTCTCGATAAATTTCTTTGCGGCCTTCAAGATCGGCAAACAAATCCATGCTACAATATATTAATTGATTCATGTTATTAAAAGAAGTACCCTTTATGGAACACAATACTTTTAAAAGTGACTTGCTTGGAAAAATCTTTCATAAAGGTTTCAACAACTGGAGGCAAGTGTCTCAACCATTACATAATAAATATGAAACTGCATAAATACCGGATTTGTTCAACTGAATCCAGACCAAGAAGTGTTACGTTTTCAAGAGAGATGTCTCTTTGTTTTGCTGGGTTCTGTTGACAGTCCGTTTTGTTGAACCACATCAAATGACTAAACCACAAATTTACAGCAAAATTTCTTGTGTTCGATGACTTCACCGTATGGTACCATCTGTTCAAAGATCATCATGATAAAGTTATTTAGAATTCTCATTTGAAAAATTCCCACTTTTTATCTCAAAAAAAACTCCAGACGTTCCTAATTCTCCCCAAACATTCTGAAATACATTTCTAAAGATACAATTTGAGCTTTTCGCTATGAATTCTGGCCTTTATTGGAGTTCTTTAAAATCATTTTCGCGTAAGTTTGTCAATGTTACAAAACTTTAGATTATTGTATCCACTTTTTCTTCACCTTTTCTCTGACTGGAAAAGCAAATCTCACTTCACCTATATTAATGTCACTTAACGTGTCACAAATGGACCCCGTTCATATCTAATGAATCAGGAGGGTTAACATAAACTTGCACATTTACTAAATAGAACAAAGACTATGATACTCGACAAACCTGTGTGGAATGAATAGACAGTCGCCTTTCAGCATTGTGGCAGACCACGTTGGTAAGGACTTGAAATGAGGGAATGCTTTTAGATCCACAGACTCCACGTCTATCTTGCTGTAACCACCCATTTCCTGCCAACCGTTGGCCTCTACCTCGTTTACATACTTCTACATAATGTAGTAAATCGTTAATAAGTATGCATACACAAGAATTGTCACTCGCTCTTGCATGTAATGGTGTTTTGGAGCAATAGCTCAGAGAGAAGATTAATTGTCATGTTTTGGTCAACACCATGCACGCTGACAGGTGATACCAAATCAGGCATTATTATCTTTTCATCACAGCTTTTCCAAACTCAATATTGTGCTCCTGAAGTTGATTTGAAAATAAACGAGTTGCTCTTGTTACAAATAGTCAGATCTAGCGAATGCAATTTTACGTAAGGTTACGTTCCTACTTCTTCAAAAGAGTTATTAGCATACACAACGGGTACATAACAACGAACCTTATCGATGAAAATTATGTCTTTATTGCCGTCCAGAATGCAATTTATGTTATCTGGTTGGTCGTTGTGCAAAACCGATTTTGTTCCTCCACTACTGAACCAGAGGACAGCCTGAAGTAACTGATTCTGGAAACCACCACACTGGAGCGACCGCGGTAAGGATAAGTCCCCTGTTAATTTAAAAATGTAAGTTGATGTCTAAATTAGCTATTGTAAAACATGATGTTTGCTGATTACAATTTTTAAATCTCGCCGGCTCTGGGTGTCAAGTATTCCATACCTTTCATGGAATCAAGTGTATCTGCTACCAGATAAATATCAGTGTCATTGTACATCTTAAGAAAAGTATACAACCGCAGATTTATCCTTGATCCTTCCCGATTTTCTTTCTTTCCTACTTCCACTTCAACGGTTTCATCTCCATATTTTTCGCTGTAAGAGAGAGAGTACATCAATGTACATTATTCACCACAGTGAATTTGCCAGAATATATTTTCACTGTTGAATTAAAATTCGCTATCGTGTATTATATTATTATATTAGGAAGAGAGGCGATGTTGCATGACGCCTTGAAGGGGCAAATTTTGAACCTATGTACATTTTCGGCAAACAATTAAAGTTGATCAAGGTTTTGAGACGGTTAAATCAAAACTGCGGCCAAAGTGCACTTCTTTGTTGATAAAAATCATTCTTTGTTAAATTCAAAATGTTCAAGACAAGTTAAATTGTTGAAACCTCGTATATTTTTACGGTTTAACTGTCTCATACATCTCCCCAATTAAACTGTGTTACAGACTTTGACAAATAACAAAAGTAACATGCGTGGCTTCCTGCTGCTGAAAATTACTATTCCGAAAAATAAGAAGAATACTTTACCTTGTAAACTCACCTCAAGTAAGCATCATTCCACAACGTGAAGGCAGGTATTTGTCTGGCCCCATTTTTTATCAACACCGGTCTCCCTGGCAAAACATATTTGTCGTAGAACTCCAAAGGGTCTAAAAAATCATCCAGGGTGTCAATTTTACCTTCTGTGGGCCCCTGTGACCCCAAGGGCTCCAGATGACCTGGTCCAGGATTATCCTGCAACATTGAAAGGACATGTTTCAAAGATTTCTGTTTTATCTGGGCTTCTTTCTACTGCTCTCTACCTGACGATGCAATCTAAACAAGATTGAATCCCTCAACGTTACGTTAGAATATGGCACGGGAGTACAACCATATACAGATTCCGATATGAGATTCATGCAGAAAAATCACCTGGGATGTGCATGAGAAATGGTGCGGGTTTTTATTTCTGTCTCTCAATTTCAATATAGGGAAAGGAATCTATCAGCCTATGTTTACAGCTTACGTAAATGAACTAAGGATCCACGTGGAAGCTACGTCTAGATTCTCGTGGGAACTTTGAAGTCAAAGGCAGGAACTACATGCATTTTAATGGTTGAAGACATACGAAGCATTATTCTATGTTCTGCAAAATGCAGAGATTTTAGAAAAAATAAAAATGCATGGTACTCATCTGCTGAAACTCATCTGAAACGACTGAAAACATCTGCCGCTGGGGGACTGAGGGAAACGTAATCCCTAGCCTGGCCACCTACCCCTGTCTGTCTCTGAAGCTTTTTGATACATTCTCACATTGCAACAGATGTAATCAGTGCTCTTAGAAAGTGACACTGACAGCAATCAGAGATCACACTAAGAATAGGAAATGCAAGATAGTCAGGTTAAACTGCTTAATCATTTCAATTCCTTACACAGGAAATTGTAGTAAGTGCATGCATTTGGTATAACATTTCTGTAAAAAAATTACATAGTAACTAGTGTTGAGAAGGCAGAACTCATGTGTTGTCGATGATATTTGATGACAAAGCAAGACTGCCTTGGAACCAATTGTGTATCACGTGATTGAATGGCAAGTGCACATTGAACCTCTACCGGTATTTGAGAAAGGCCATCTTTCTCTACTGAAATCAAGACACAACAAAGAGCCCTCCACTTTGTGAACCAGTAATACTTTCTAGATCTAGATCTGTTCGCCGGGGTCCCTGGTAGACCAACTACAGCCCATTAATTAGTCTAGATTAAAGTCGATCCACTTTTTGCGCATCACACGGGGCCCAGACCAATTTTATTTGTTTAGTTAGTGTAAAACCTTTGCACACATGCACAGGGAAAACTTGCAACCGTATCTTGCATTACCTCTTCATGCAATTCGTGCCCTCCATTCAGATGCAACAAGACCAGGAACATAGCCGGCAGTTTCCACAAACTTAGCATTTCTTTAAATCTTAAAATTTCTTCATGTTGTCTGTTTCATGTTTAGTGGCACCTCAACTAGCGTTGAAAACAACTCTGGCCGTCTGCAACTCGTGCGTGAGGTTGAGCAGTATACAGTGTCGACGCACGTATCATGTTCCATACACATATTTTAACGACATAAAGTCCTGATAGCAACCTCACGTGTTTTATGATGTCAGGATTGAATATATATTTATTCTTCTCATTCGCTAATTGGGAAACTTTTTACATGCTGTTCCCTAATCAAAATTGTTTACCGGTCAACCGAAGTCACAGAGAACAGGAAAGAGTTGTTCAGCAATAACTTGTTTCAGTGACTCTAAACAAAGGTGAATTTAGTCAATATTTAATAAACTTCTCAAGATCCCGATTTCAAGTAAGACTAGCCATTGAGTAATTAACAAATAGATGTTGGGTACTCTCACCACCAAGATGTATGTTAGACCCAAATTTAGAGAAAAGAAGACCCATGAGATGAAAATGTATAATAAGCTTAAAGAAGAGTGGAAATTTCACAGAGCCAGTACTTACAAGAGAAAGAAAATACTGTAATAAAGTCAAGTGAATGCTATTGAACACTTTGCATAGTCACAGAGAGAAGTTGCAGTTACAAGAATCCTCAACATCAGCTACTCACTTTGGATAGGGGTCACTCAATGACCTTTGTTGTTGAATCACACATGTAAACAAAGTGCATGTGTTAAACTATTATTGGGGCATATCAGAGTATTTTTCCACCTCAAGTAATAAACAATGGTGATTACTATAAGGAAAATACATTGACATCACAGCTATATATCTGAAGAACTACCTATCTCAAAACAGATCTGGGATCCTTCCCTGATGGATCAGTCCATACACAACAACACAATGAGAAGCACACAAGAATGAGGCAGGGAACTGCATTTTGCCAGAACATTGGTTGTTGAAGCCTGTTTTGCTTAGTATCCTTGACCACTATGGTCATCAATATCCAGTAACAGAGACTGTCCTGACTCTGTGGCTATCAGAGATGTTATATCCAGATTCCAGAGTCTATTCAGAATTATATTTAATAAATCTGTGTGAAAAGAAAGAAACTATTTGTTGTTCAATTTTAAAAGTTTTATTTGTCTCAGCACACAACTCTAAGTACAAGTTCTCTCTATGAAGCACACACATCAATGGGTAGAGTTGCCTGTAGCCTCCTCTTACTCCCTGCTGCTGAAGCTGCACAGCTCTCCCAGTAAAGCTGCTGACATCTGCAGCTTAAACCATAAACTATCATGTAGGCCTAAATCTGTGAATATACCAGAGAAGTGGCTCATGGTAACCAGAGAAGGAGGGAAAGTCATGCTGTTACATCAACTTCAATTTAAACTTACAGCAGTTTCATTAGAGAAATTTTCAAGAGTCCAGTAACCTCTGGACACTTGAAAAGAATCAAGGCTTGTTCGCATATAATGACAATGATCCCATCACCATCATGACAACCAATCAAGGTGATCTCATATGGAATGAAATTCAGTCTAAATGGGTTCCAGACCCATTCTGCCCTTCAAAGTCACCATCACTATTGATAATGGTAAAACTTAAGAGACTGAATATCAGTGATGGGTTCATTGTTGGTACATGTGAACAAGCCTTTAGGATTTCCATTTGGGGGTAAAACTAGTAATAAATAGCTGGACATGTTTTAGTTGCAAGTTATGTGCAAGTTAGCAAGGCCCACTAAACATCCCACTCCCCTAGGTGCTCCTTGATCATCCTCAGGACTTCTCATTGTAAAGCCATTATTTGTTACCTTATTTATTGAAACACACATTGCACAGCCACAAAGAAATTTGAGCATATAATAATCCTTATCCACAATATCCACATAGGCTCTTGTAAAGAGAAACTGTATCAACTGATATTAAATGGCCAGAAGATACCGCATCATTGGAAAAGTATTAGAACTTCTATTTTTAGGATAAAACTAGGCATTGGCAGATCTAGGAGGCTCAAGGATGCACATCCCTCTGGGCCAAAATTTCTTCACCTTCATCCAGTTTTGGGGGGAAATTGGTCAAATATTAGGTTGGTGCCCATCAGGGAAATCCTGCTGGATAATAAAATATCTGTAACATGCATCAATTGTTGTTCGGGTTAACAAGGTCACCCTGCTCCTTAGGCACTCTCAAGATTTTCCCAACGTAAATCCATTGCTTTTGTTATATCCGGATTCTGAGCTTTCTATGAACTATGTAAATATCCTGAATAAAGAAATAGTCAAACTACTTAAAGTTTGCTTTTGTATAACTTTATTCTTCACAGCAAACAAACTACAGCTTTTACAAGAGTCATAGTGTAAATCTCATACAGAGCCTTGCTGGGCTCTTCCCTTTATACTGTTGGACTACAGCTTCATCACAATGAGCTCCTCCTACTATGAGCTCATGTCTGGCACAACAAGTTAAATATAGGTTTTATTTATGTACAGGTTCAATAACTAGTGCAACAAGTTCATGGTCAAATTTATTATATAACACTTTTGCCATATTTTATGGAATGATAATGTTAGAGCTTACTGCTTTAATTTTAATTATCAAGAAGCGACATATGATTAAAGTCTGGTAGCGCCACTGAGATCGTGAAAGTACGGAAAAATTGGTTGTTCTTTTTTTCGTCTGAGGGCGCTGCTGATCTCAACAACCGCACGTTGCATGATGGGAGTATTTACGTGTCACGTGACATGTCATGCTGCAAGTACTCCATGATCATGTTGAACGGAGAGGAACTTCTGGAGGATTTGTCGAAAACAAATTGAAAGGTATTGTGTATTACTTGAATACATGGTAAGATATAGTGACGAACATACATTATTCAAATGATATAGGATCGGATAAGAATAGTTTTTAGTCAGAAAAAAGATTCCTGAGACGCCAACACTCCAAATAAGTTCACACCCACCTATTTTTCAACAAGTTACAACAAGGTTCAATTAAATAAACCATTTCTTTTGTTTCTTGCAGGTTACAGAGGTACTCAACAGGCAAGAAAACTGACTGACAACTCCACAGGTCATCAAGAGACTTCCAAATGTTATCATAGAATGGTAAATATATAAGTCAAGGTAGTACAACTACACCTTCAGCGAATGTGCCCATGAGCTTGGAAGGTGAATTCGCGTAAATCTAGATTGAAGATATGCGAGCAATTATGCAAGCGTGCTCGTGGAGTGAGAGTTCATTCATATTGGAGTGAAAGTGACGTAGCTTGGAATGAATGCATAGTTTTCCGAGTTTTTGTTTTGTGACGACAAAGATTCGAAGAAAATTTTCGCTTTCGATAAGAAGTTGCTTCAATGTAAATGAACCTTAATGATCGATTCACACTGACGATTTTGTTTGCGAAATAGAACGAGGTAACAGATGGATGCAAAATGAATTCTGTACCATTTCTACCGTTATGGTTAGAATTCCCTTTTTGCAAGGTCGCAAAACTTTGAACAAAAATTAAGACCACAGTACCACCTTTGAGTTCAATTTCGCTTTCATTCTGTATGAATGAGTTCTGTGTATCTAGCAGTGTAAATTATACCATGAGGCCCATAACTTTGATTTTCGGACCTCCTTTCCGAACCCCGAAATGAGATACTACCAGATTTGGCTTGATACAAATTCAGACTAAAAAAAAAATTGGGGGGGGGGGGGATCGATCAAAACATTTTTTGGGCAAAAAACTTCCACAAAAAAGTCATCAGAATTCAAAAATGTTAGAACCAAAATGCAGTTTAAGAGATTCTAAGCAACTGATTTTTTTTTTCAAAAAAAATTGCCAAAAATACAAATTTCAAAATATCTAATTTTTAAATCGAAATGTTTCAGCAGATCCTAAGTAATTCATACTCTAATCTCAATTTATCTACCTTAGCAACTACCTATCTCTATCTATCAATCTTTATACCTCTCTCTAGCTAGCTAGCTATCTATCCATTTAGTTACATATCTATTTATCTGTTGAACTATCTGTCTAGTTATATAACCATTGTTTACTAGATAAACCGATCAGTGTGACATGTACAAGTAAAATTCTTGAGAACCCATCGTTAGAAGACGTCACGTTTTCCATTCAGCGTGACACCTTGTAGGACAGATGCTGCAGAAGCAGAGCTTTCTTGTGACACCACTGTTTTGCTGGTTAAATAATCTGAAGTGAAACTCAAAAAAATAAAACTTATTATATTTATGGTGTAAAGTAAGTAAAAGTACAGATCATCCATATTTTAGATGAAACGGTGATGTTTGGCTCACACAAGACTACAAATAATCCACGTTTTGGATACGTAGTCTAGTTGCCGTTTACAAGGCAATTGAATTATCAACATTTATATTGTATGCCTCTTGCCATTATTAAGGGAACTGCAATACTACAATTTCTTCATAGATCTGCAGTTTTAACTTTGCTCATATTGTAACTGCTTCTTAAATTGACTAGTGTAAATATTCAACTGATACTACATCAGAGTGATTAACACTATTTGGTATCCATATTTGTAATGTTTTTTGATCGCTTCTGTTACAACTAAGCTGTAGTAATTAGGAGTACCATAAGTAAATGGGGATTTTTGGATAATAAAGTCCAACGTTAGCTAATTTGCGATGATTGACAAAATCACAATTTATTGAGCACAGTTCATGATCTGGTTTGATTTGCAACAGGGGGTGGAATTTAAAGGCTTATTTACATATACTGTCACCATGCTCGTCTCTGTGCCTGTCACAATCAAAGTTTATCATTCTGCTAATGGTGACCGACCGTTTGGTGGACAGAATGGGTTATGCACCCATTTTGTCCGTCAGACGGCGCATCACCACAAAACTGCTCATGGAAACGGTAGCTATAAACACACCTTAAACATCTGGGCTATGGCACATTGTTTTCTACATTTGTCATTTTTCTCTATGAAGAAATTTTGTTCGAGGGGTGTGGGTGTGGTTCATCCTGTTGAAGCATCTCTTAGCTTTGCTGAACTCATCTTTGGGTGATGTACTTATTTGTCATCCAGGCTAGCCAAAAGAGTAAACAGTAAATGTTAGACTGAAGAATTTCAAAAAATCTTGATATTAACACATGTCATTAAAGTGGTGGAAGTTTTAGGTCCCGTTTACAAGAAATTGCTTGTTGGTGTACGACTTGAGTATTTTTGCTTTGTTGATGTTGGACTTTGGGAAATCTAAATTGCGACTTGTGACTCCCATGCATAGGAAGTGTGTTGGTATGTTTTACATAACCATTGTGCAGGAATAAAAATAACTAAAGATGGCCGACCAACTTTTTTTTCACTCCGAACATATACACCGACCTGCACAGTGATGAACATGGTAAACTTCGCACAGAAATCAGGAGATTTCTTATTGGTTGAAAGCACAACATGGTCGCCAATATTTACTGGAACGGGGGCAGCCATGGCTGTTAAAGATCCTCCCTCTGTTTATTTGACTGGTATTACGGAAATACTGACAAGTGGGTCAGGCCGTCAGCCAGCACGGAACAGAGATAGCAGACATGTTCAGCCAACACCAATAGTGGTAACGATTTGTTTTAGCCGGCGAGTCGTCGCACAACCTGCGCCCCAGAGAAATTGTACGTAGTACGCAAGATTTTTATGTGTCGTTACGTAGCATGTACAGTGCAAACGTGTAAACAACGAGCCTATTACCAAAATACATGTGTCCCATGCAAGACGATACAAAGAAGCCCGGTGTTAAAGAAGCCCGTTTGGTGTACACATCGTTCAATATGTATGTTTGGTAGGAACACGTATAACAGTAATCTGAACGTGAAAGCTTCATGTTGAAAGTTGGTTCGGCTCACTATTTTTCCAGGTGTACCATATTTGCACATCAAAGGTGCCTGTTGAAAAGGTGATCAAACTTCCAGGGAACATACGAGTGCATGTGGATCGAAATCCATCATTGTTGGCATAATTCTCTCTGATCACTACGAAAGTAACTTAGTTTTCCCTTGTCAGTAAAAATCAATGATATATTGTTTATTTTTCATCTCTATTTTAAGTTATAATTCTTCTCTTTCCAGAAATAGTGGTAGTTATGGAGATGGAGGGCCAACCTTCGAGCGGTGTAGGAGTGAGTTCTTCCGTCGTGGAAAAAGATAACGGGTCAACCAACGAGAATATACCTCTCATGGGTGATGGAAGCCAAGTAGTAGAGGTAGATCGCATGAGTACTGATAGCCCCATGTTCAATGACCCTCAGGAACAGGACATTCTGGCCAGTAGCAGTAGTTCAGAAGACGCTCTTAAATCGTTGGAAAAACTGGAAAATTTGGCTCGGTTGGCTGAAAACGCTGCTCTTGAGGATAGAGATGTGGAAACTCCTCAGTCTTTTGTGAATGCAGAAGATGTCAATGATGATATTGGTGTCACAGATGACATTAGTGAGGAAGCAAACAACACAAAAACGGATTATTACTCGGGAGATAGAGACAGTCCCACTGCTGATGTGGTTGATGCTTTGGCAGAACCTCCTGAAGAAAACATTGCGAATGGAGGGACTGATGAAAATGGTACGTATTCCAGATTTCTTTGTTCAAAGTTGCAGAAATGAATTTGTGTAGGACCCTTTTAGGGCCCATTTACACCAAGCGTCAGCGTCAAAGCTGCGATAACGCTCGCGACACAGCTCTCATTGACCACAAAGGAGTCGCTCCAAAATGGATTGCAACCAAATTCTCAAGTGACTCCATTATGGTCAATGAGAGTTGTCACAAGCGTCATTGCAGCATCGACGCTAATAGTGTAAACGGGCCCTTAGCTTCGTTCCCACTGAATAATTGCGATGTCACAAACCGATTTAGGGCCCATTTACACCAAGCGTCACCGCTGCGATGACGCTTGCGACACAGTTCTCATTGAAAACAGTGGAGTCGCTCCACAATGGGTTACCATTGTTTCCATTGATTTCAATGAGAGCATTTTGTACCATTGACGCAGACGCACGCAGGCATTGACGTATCGGGCCCAAATAGTTTGCGACTTCTTTTTCGCAATCGCCATCATTAGGGTCAAACCTTACACCAAGAGTCCGCATTGCGACAGAGTTGTCAATTTTAGGCGTATCTTCTCGTTTCGTGTTAACATTTCTAATTTTACATGTCAAATTACCAACACTTCCTTGACAAAATTGCAATTTTTGGAGCTATGTTCTGGCCAGACTGGTGTAGCCAACCTGGACATGGACATTCGGCGGCTTTGTCGCTGAATCAGATCGTTCTGCATTTTGTATAGTTTGATAATCGTTTTTCCTCTTCAGAAATTCTATGTATTTTGTAATTGGAAAATTAGCCACTTTACGGCGGTTCTCACTTTGAGGCTTCAATCTCTGAACAATCATCATTTTGGCTTGGTCTACTTGAATACTCCAAAAACTTTTTCTTGTGCTATTTTGTACCTTCCAAGTCACACCAATGGCATTAGTTCGCTGAATCACACAACATGTGGTTAAATCTGAGTTATTCATTTTACGATGCCGTTAAGAAATCGACATTGAATGCTGGCACAGCCGTACCAATCATCATCATTATACTAAAAGGAACAAATCGTCAAGAATTGTGTCGTAGTACATTCTATTCTACTTTTTGTAGCTGGGGGCAGTACATTCTAAGCATGATAAAATTGATACCAGTGGGTGTGTTGTGTTCTACTTTTTGTAGCTGGGCTTTGTTGTGTTGCAACATATGTAGTGCTGATATGATGATT
>JBCAUG010637791.1:0-14007 GCA_038406175.1 Haplosyllis leylae | reverse complement strand
ATCAAAACACAACGAGAAGCCCATTTGCAGAATACCATTATAAGTAAATTAGACATTTAAGTAATTAGCCACCATCCTAGTAATGGACTCCTGAGTAAATCCAGTGTCTGACCAAGTCCTGACGTAAAAGAATTAGGAGTAGAAACTGTCAAAAAAACTAGAATTTTTTCACGTGAGATTAAAAACAATATTTCACACGATGTTGAAAATTAGGAAAAACTCAAATTTCTAGTTCGGCTGAAGAAACATCAGTTATTGTCCGAGTTGGAGGGCAAGGGAATGTTTTTTCTGACATTCCCAGAGGATGTCATGTTTATTCACCCAAGGGGAATGTGAGAAAAATATTCCCAATCACATAGAGCACGGGAATATTTTTTCTTGCATTCCCAGAGGGTGAATAGCTGACATCCCCCAACCATGAGCGGTTTCATCCTATAACAACACAATTATTTAAGAAAGAGAAAGTTTAAGTTTTAGATCTTCTTTTTCCTTTATTGTTTGTTTACATTTGAAAGGGCACGAAAAAAGGCCACTGATTTTGCTCAAAGCATGAGGTCTTATTCACCTGACCAAAAGAAGGCCACTCATTGGCTGTGATGTCACCCAATATTCCCTATAGGGGGATCTCAGTAATGAGCAATGATTCAGAGAATGAAATGTAAACAAATACCAATATGATCAGGGAAACCAACATGGCGGATACATCCCCCGTCATCAATAGCAGCGGGTAATCTCATGCAAAAATATTCCCCTCTGCTTGAAATCAAGAAGAATATAATTTTTATTACCTCGTTGTCTGTGGGATTTTAGTATTGAACAGCCACTGTCATGGGATAATAACGGTAATCCAGTTCAATTTGGAGCAAAATCAATCATTCACCCAAATTGGAATTTTTGAGATATTTCGAGATAAGAAGTCACCAAAGTGGTATTGTTCACTCTTTGATATTTTACATGATCGTTATGAACAATTTTATTCATATTTAAACACTTTTGACACCTTCGTCTATTCATCGAAGGAGGGAATTATTTTTGTGGAATTCCCTCGATGAATGGACGAAGGTGTCAGAAGTGTTTAAAGTAGATAAACAACACGCTGGAAGTGATTATTAATGAGAACACCTCGGCTACACCTCGGTGTTCTCAGTTAATAATCACTTCCAGCTAGTTGTTTATCCAATACTTATTTTTTACAGTGGAAATGGAAAATGGTGCAGGGTTATTAAACATCTCCAACTGTAAGATATTAGATTTCTTGTTTGCAGTCTCATTTGGCAGAGAGTCACAATTTGATGATACATTTTCTGAGCAAAAATTAACAATACTGCACTTTTACTTAGAATATAGCAAGATAACTAATTCATTTATGTATGTGGAAGCCAAGAAATATTATTCTTTCATGGCCATAATAGTAAAGTCTTGCATTTGGTCAGATTCTTTTATAAGAAAATTCTCGGAAGGAGGAATTGTTAGTGTTCTCATTGAGAACTGTTCTTTCATAAGAATTACAAAAGACAAAGATATTGGGATGGAATTTAATGGAGTTCTACAATTCATTGTGAGAAATTCATACATAGAAGCAAATGGTGAAATTTGTATGCTCGGCTGTGTAATCTATATGGACGGCACAGATATTGTCAATAGGGACATACCAAGTTTAAGAACAATAGCAGAAACTTTAGGATGCCCCTTTGGTGAATGTAACTTTACTATGTCCATACTGTTGATAGAAGATACAATAATAATTGGAAATATCCACTCAGCAGGCAGTGTTGTCTATTCTAGAAACATAATTTTGGAAATGATTAACTGTACATTCAATATGAGCTCAGTCAGTGTAGAAGGAGGAATTCTTCATCATTCATCACATCACTCATATCATTATGTCAAAATGGTCAACATAACTACAAATATAACTTCAGTGATTAAGCCAACAGCAGTTTTTGCTATAAGCTGTACAACAATAGAAATTTACAATGTGCTAATTCTGTGTCCTCAATCATTACATGGTGTAAAAACAGAAAAGGCACATACAAACCTATACAAATGTGAATACAGTTGTCTGAAGGAGTTTTACACTTTTGGTGCTGGATATATGATATTGAATGAAAAGTATAAATATTTAAATTCATTAAAGTACAAATATTTAAATTCATCTAGTCATGTGTTCAAAGACTCTTGCCTTCCATGTCCTGTTGGAGCCTATTGTGACCATCACATAAAAGCACTTCCTGATTACTATGGGTTCAAGAATACAAATGAAGAGAAAATCACCATGGTTAGATGTCCTGATAAATACTGTTGCTCAGACAATAAAACCTGTAAAACATTTAATTCTTGTAACACAGGAAGAACTGGAACCTTATGTGGAAGCTGTGAGAACAATTTAACTGAGTCTCTTTTCTCAGCCAAATGTATTCCCCATGAAAACTGTTATACCATGGCTATTTTCTTTTTCTATTTAGTTCTAGTTCCTATCTATAGAATTAGCTTACTAGTTTTCCACATTATAAAGAGAAATATTTCAATCATAGGAATATTTTTTTGGAGGGCCACAACAAATTACCTTTATTGCATGAATAGATATGACCAAAGTGAGTTGCAAAGGAATCCAAGCAGAAGAGATGAAGAACTGGGTTTAAGAAATGACAAGTGTGAAACTAAACACAAAAACATGAAAGAATGTGACATTGAAGAACAATTGCATGATATTTCAAAAAGGGAAGACACCATACTACAGAGTGCTCCTGGGAAAGTTCAACCAAAAGCAACATCAAACCAGAATTCTACATTTAGAGCTAAACACAAAAATAGAAAAGATAGCGACAAGGTAGCAAATGCCCATCAATTTGTTCAGTGGAAGGAGAATAAGTTGCTTCAACATTCTGCAAAGACAGACCTCCAACTTCAACACAAAACAATATCAAAGGAAAACAGAAAAAGAAAATCTAAAGATAGAGAGGAGAGTGGCACAAAGTACTTACAGATTTTGTCCAAGATGCAGTTTTATTTAAAGTAAAATTACCCACTGACAATATAAGTAAAACTGAAAGTATTATTGTTAAAATTCTACAGTTTTCACCCGAGGTCTTTGCAGTTTATCAAAATTATTCAGACATATGTTTTACATATGGTGGATCAGCAATATCAAAAATTTGTATGAAATCTGCATTTGGGCCCTGTGTTATGGTTTTTCTTCTCTTGGCTTATTTTATGTTCAAATGGACATCTAGATGGAATCTCTACTGTCTTTCAGTTTTTAATAATTTTTCTGGCTATTTGATACAAACCCTGCTACTTGTCTTTCTAATGTCTTATCAACAAATTATAAAAGGTGTTTTCTCTCTAGTACAGTGTGTTAAAGCAGAAAAACAGAGTGTATTATACATACAGGGAGATATCATTTGCTACATGTGGTGGCAAATATGCATTAAAGTCTTCATATTACTTAATGTACTTCCTCTTGTGGTGATACTTTCACACCTTCCTTTCCACATGAAAGACAATACAGTATCAAATAAATGTTTTCTTTTTTCATGTATGTTTCCAGTTCCTGTTTTGATATATGTTTTATATTTAAGAAGTTACAGAAGAAAGCATTTGACAAATAATGATATGAAATCATATGTAAAGGACAAAATAAGGAATGAAAATGAAAGTCTATGTAAGGAATCTATCCTCCACATTCTGCTAGAACATTACAGATGTTTCACAATGTTTGGAATTAGGTTTACCTGGCTTGGTGTTCACAAGTTGTACAGATGGTTGCTTGTGGTCTGTGAGACATATATCCTGGAACCACTAGTAAAACTTTCCATTATGAGCTGTATATTAATCCTGGTAGCTATTTCAAATATTTTTTGGAAGCCTTATAAAGATATTAAAGCCAACAAGACAACAACATTGTCATACATGGCTAACATTTGTATTGCAATGATAAATCTTTTAAAGGCTGCTGTTGTAACATTTGACTGTAAAACAAACTGTTCATTAAAGATGACAATGCTTTTGTACTTTCAACTATGTGAAAGCTTTCTGCTAATTTGGATACCTCTTGCAGCTATTGCCTTGTCGGTGTCAATTTCTATAATTAACAAATGTAAGTCCAAATTTAAGAAAGCCAGATGAATAATCTGAATACATGACTTAAGAAGTTGTAAACTTTTATTATTTTCTGATTTATATCTACAAACTACCGAAATCACTTATGTTTATTTGTTTAACAGCACTGTGTGATATCCTGAAGCATTGTAAACCTATTAATGGTCTGAGGGGTAAAGTTGTAATACAAATCAATTGATTAATGTCTATGGTGTACAGGGTCAGTAACTAATAAAACTGCTTGATACAACCAAATATTAATATGTTCACATTTACTCAAATTTTGTTTGTTCCTGGAGCACTTTGTTGTATTACAACAAGCGACCCTGTGTGGTGATTTTAACCGACCCCCTTTTTTTAGGGCCCCGGGACTATTTTGACTGTTGTGAGCGGGACCCATTTTTCATAAATGTTGATTTTCTTCAAAATAAATTATTTTAAAAGTTATAATATTTTATACTTTAGTATATTCAATCAAATAGTAACTTATTTTAAAAATAAAATAAATTTTATATAAAATGAATTTCTATGCTTTATATAGATAAAAGTCAAAAATTACCTGGTAATTAATATACAAAAGTGTTAAAAGTAAAATAACATAATAATTATTGTAACTATCTGGAAGAATTGTCACCCCTGAATAATTTGAATCTCACTTGGAAGAAGAATTTTCAATAGTTTTTTTTTCAAATTTAATTGAAAATATTTCTATCAGGGGAGAAGGTATAAGGAGAATTGATGCCTTAAGCTGAGGGCTGAAGTGTTAAGGGGAGCAGCATGCAGAGTTTGACCTCTGCCCTAAGGGAGGGTGCCAACTTACAACGGGGGGGGGGTCGGTAAACGATACTACAACTGTATGGAAATAGTTCCCCAAGTGATGTGAAAGTGATATCATAACAATGAACATGACGTCATAATGCTAATGATGAAATATTTTTTTCATTTAAAAGTATGACCAACTAATCCCATTTTAGAAGAGTTTTCGATCTTATCAGAAGATTTTGACCGACCCCCTGTTTGACCAACTGTTTAGTTATTTTGACACTGGATTTCGGGGTTGGAAAAGTTTCCTGGCTTATGGAACAATATTTAACACGAAATTAGAAACATTTGTTCTGTTTTCAAAAACACAAAGTTGGCATTATTGCCAACTTTGTGTTGCCATTTATTTGCAGTTTTCTTCTTATTTTGCATCAACTAATGTTAGTAAATGCGAAATTAGAAACCAAAGGGCACATGAGGATTACATTTTACATGCTACATTGGACTAGTTGATTTCTAATGCCATAGTTGAAACAATTTGGCATAATTGGCATTCTTGTGTTGCGGAGAGATTGTAAAAAACTCTAATGGTCTGTTTGCAAGAAATAAAAATACAGTAACGATTCCTGAGTACTCAGATGTTTTCGGCTGAATATATTTTTCTTCTAAATTTGAAAAAGTGGCCAAAAAAAGAGACAAACAGTTAAGTTTTGTTAACAATGAAATGCTTTTCCCAATTGACAAAATGAATTGTTGATGTTTAATGCGGCATATTAAAATAATAATAGCAATTGTGCAGTTTGGTGACTGCATGCATTAATAACCATTCAGATATAGTTGTCTACTGTATAATTACAAATGTATTATATTAATTTTTCACTTTATTTCCATTTCACCATTTTGTGAAATATACAGTAGAATTTCTGACAAAGTTTTCCAAGGCTGAACCAGTTGAATTGTTATTATGTTTCCATGGTTGTTGTTTATCAGTTTGCTAACAACGCATGCTCTTGAAGCATGCGCAGAAAGTCAGGAGGAAGTGACGTCATCAGGTAACTTTTCGGGTATGTTGTTCATGTTTCATTAATGATTTTTTATGGCAAGACCCAAATTCTATACCCACAGTTTGCAAAATAAAAACAAGTACCTAGTATCATCACAAAAAGAGGCAACATCAGCCGTTTTTTGTTCTTATTTCAATATCTCTTCCACAACATCACCAATTTTTTTTAAAAGAATGGAGTATCGGGTTTTGTTGTTAACAAATATTTTACATGGAACTTTCCCTTTGTTTCCATTACATCAGAAGGCAACACCTGGTTTGTCTCAGATAGTGGATCAGATGACAATGATTGTCAATCAGAATCTGCACCATGCAGGAACTTACAGACAGTTCTGGACAGAGCAACAGATGGTGCTGACATCTATGTTACATCGGACACATTGTCATTGGATGGTAGACTGAAGAATATTACATTGGCTCCTTCATTTCCTGTGGACGTTGCATTCTCAGTGTCTTATGATGGTCTAGCATGTTCAGTAGAAAGTGGAATATCTTTCAGTTTAAAATGTTTTCATGAAATTAATGTAACTCTTACTTGCCCAGGTACCTGCCTTTGAAAATTACTCTATTTCCACATACAATTGATATCTACTTTCCTAAAAGAGTCTGAATTCACTTTTTATGTGCATGTATGATTGTACTTTTCTCATTTCTGAAAAATTAGATTGTACACTGGCCATCATGCTAAACTATATTGACTTCTTACATTTTCAGTGAACTATACACATTGGATTGCAACTCATGATAGACTTTCAGACAAAACAGCCTTAATTTATTTTGAAAATATAGTACTGTACTCCAGGACAATTTTTACTATTCATGGTTCCATGACAATTTATAAATCAACAATTCAAACTGACCTAATTCTCATCAACTTGAAAAGTGTTCTGTACCAGACAGAAGAGGAAATTGAAAATGATGTGCATAGATTTTTGGAGAATCATATGATCAAGATAGTGAAAAGTTCCTTCAAAGGGTCAGGATTTCAATATTCTTATGCTTATCATGTTGTTCAAGGTAAGATTTATATTCCATCTTTTATCTTTAGTTGGTAATTTAATATAGTATTGCTCATCAGAAAGAATACATTTGAGTTTTTCACGACAGGCATTTCTGTCAGATTATCTGACAGATCTCTGCACAGGAAGAGAAGAAAAGTCATCAAAAATTGCCCCCAGTGGGGTTTGAAACCAGGATCCTGAGACCAATGCTCTACCCCTGAGCTAGAGAGGAATCTGTTGGGCAGGATATTTCTGAAGTGAGCTTTGTTTCATGCACCACTTTACATGAAGGCCATGAAGATTCAGGCTGGCAACTGAATGTTGACTTAGCTCAGGTGTAGAGTATTGGTCTCAGGACCCAGAGGTCCTGGTTTTAAACCCCACTGGGGACAATTTTTGACGAATTTTCTTTGCTCTTCCCTGTGCAAAGATCTGTCAGATAATCTGACAGAAACGCCTATCGTAAAAAAGTCAATTCAGACATATTCACACATCACAAACATCTCATTCCAATATTTTTGTCAGTAAAACTAGATTATGGATTGGGCAAAGTCCAAATACAGGAAAGCAGCATTCAAGGTTTCTACTTACATGTGGAATTTGGAAGGCCACTAAATCTAGGAAACAATTTGATGTCAAAACCACTTCAAGCTTCAGTTATGCATCTTTATCTTGAGAACAATAGTATCAGTAATACATTCATTACAGTTGAACCTAAGACAGATTATTCGTTCATGGCCATCAGGATTGTATTTTGCCTGCTGACAGATGCTTACATATGGAAAAATTCAGAAGGAGGAATTGTGAGTGCATTGATTGAAGATTGTACATTTGTTCCAGTTTCCTCATATTTGATTGGAATTGATTTCACTGAGGTAATTTATTTGGTTGTTAAAAACAGTCATATTCAGGCACATGGAAAAGGATGTATTTATGGTTGTCCTATTTACATGGAAGGTACAGAAATACTAAATGAAAATAAACCAGGCCTCAGAAAAAGAGCTGAATTGCTGGCTTGTCCAATTTCAAGTTGTAATTTTCTCAATTCAAGTCTAATTATTGAGAACACAACATTTGAAGGAGCTGTTTACACAGCTGGCAGTGTTGTTTTTTGTAAAGGTGCCAGCTTGGAAATGAAGAATGTTATTTTTGACATGAAAAGAACAAGTATCCAAGGTGGATTTCTACACTATTCCTCTTGGAAGAACCATTTTGCAAAATTTCTAAATATTACTGTAAATGCAGCTTCATCTAGGGTAGCAAAAACTATTTTCACCATAACATCCCTTGATGTTGAGTTTCAAAATTTTGAAATATTCTGTTCACAGGCATTAGAACCTCTAAATGTATCAACAAACATCACCATATTGTTTAAATGTGACTATAGGTGTTCAAAAGGATTCTATACACTTATTAATCGTAGTGCTAATATCAATGGAAGAGGAACGGGATCCAGGGTTGAAAATATAACTATGGAGAAAGCAAAAGGTCAATGTTTCTCCTGTCCAGTTGGAGCTGACTGCAGAAAATATGTTAAAGCTTTACCAGGATACTGGGGATACACTGATGACAGGAATTTTATTACAATGATTAGATGTCCCAAGGAATACTGCTGCACAGGGAAAGAATCTTGTAGAAGCATTAATTCCTGCAATAAGGGTAGAACTGGGATTCTCTGTGGTACATGTGAAACTAATTATACTGCAACCCTTCTTTCCTCCACTTGTGTTAATCGAAATCAATGTCATACTTATCTAATATTAACTTTATATGCTTTGACTGCCTTGGGATATGCAGTTGGTCTGCTCACATTTAGGTACCTAAAAATCAGGTTAGTAGAAGCTCTCAAAATACTCTATTTTAAAATATCAAGCAGGCATGCTCATGGTAAAAATGAAATCATTGAACAAGTAGTGACAAATGTAGAAAGTGGAAATCAAAAATGCATTAATAAGGAGGAAATAGAAAATACAATGGATCACAAATACAATGTAGAGAAGGAGGCAATGGTAAGAAAGGGACCTCCTAAATCGGATAGTGGAATGAAGTACATGCAAATTTTATTCTATTATGTGCAAGACGCCATACTGTTTAAAGTTTATTTGCCAGAAGGACATAAGGAATCTGAGAGTATAATTGTCAAAGTATTACAATTTTCTCCTAAGATTTTGACCTTTTATACTAATGTCTCAAATTTATGCTTAACTAAAGAAACAACAACAGTTACAAATGTTATTTTTCAAACCATGTTTGGTCCATGTGTAATTCTGATTTTATTGTCAATCTACTTCTCTTGTAAATTCATATCCAGATGTATTAACAGATGTCAGTCTGTTCAGCAATTTGTTTCAGGTTCTTTAATGCAAGCATTTTTACTTTCTTGTCTTTTATCATTTCAACAGACTATCATAGGAATGTTTCATTTAATCCAATGTGTCACAGTTGGAAACAACACTGTACTGTACATACAAGGAAACATCCATTGCTACTCATGGTGGCAAATTATTATTCAAATTTATCTTTTTGGGAATGTTATTCCTTTAATTTTTGTTCTGTCACATCTACCTTTCCAGATAAAGGACAAAAAAATATCTGTAAGGATCTTCACATTTGCATGTATATTGCCTATTCCTTTCCAAGCCTATTTGTTTCGGTCAAATTTCAGACATAACAAAACTCCTGACAACGAAAAACAAAAACATAAAAAACAACTTTCAAATAATAGTGTGTCAGTTACAAGTCCCAGTGAGCAAGCAATTGTACATACACTTTTGGTTCATTACAGATGTTTGAAAGTTGCTTGTGTGAGGTTTACATGGTTGGGTATACACATGGTTTACAGAATAATGTTAGTGGCATGTAATACATACATCACAGAGGCAGTGCAAAAATTATGTTCAATGATCACAATCTTATTGATGATATCCTTGTTAAGTTATATAGTAAAACCTTATGAGGACAACAGGGCTAATATAACTGCCTCCATATCTTATGTATTCAGTCTCTGTATTGCCATGATAAATCTGTGGAGAACTGCTCTTGTGACATTTGATTGCAAAATTAATTGTTCTGTGAAGGATACCTTTGTTTGGTACTTTGGTATGTGTGAGAATATTTTGTTAAATTGGGTTCCTGTTGTTGCTTTTGGAATCTGGTTTTTATTTTCAATTGTTGAAAAGTGTTGCATTAAACAAAATAGATTTAGAAAAAACAGAGAGGCAACTGTGTAAGTGGCATTAATGAAATAAAATCGAATGTTTCCTCATTATTTGAAGTCATAACACGTCGTAACACAACTGCAACAAGTTGTATCGAACAGTTCCTTGTTTTAGAAATTGCCAGGTATGCATCAGATAATTTTTACTTTTTTCTGAGTATGAAGAAATAGATGACAATTGTAAAAATATGTAAGTAACGCAGTAAAAAACTTGTACCTGTGCACTTTCAAGATTACTTTCTCACACACAAATAATCTGATACTTTGCAGAGTGTTATGACAATATCCAAGTGTAGAATGAGAACTAGCCTATTTTCAGTTAACCTCTGAAGATAGTTGACCCCAGACAAGATGTTCACAGTTTTATGGAAAACCATGATCTAGTAGATGAGAATCTCACAGAGTATATTACAAATATGACTTTGATTGCTAGATTGTCTTACCTACCAATTGCTACACAGAAGTACATTTATATATTTACAAATTACAACAGATTAATTTTTGTGCAGATCAATTATGCCAATTATATCAATTTTGACTGATGAAAACCAAACCATTTCCTTTGTAATTGGAATTATTACTTATCAGTTATTTCAAGATTTCAGTGACAAAAGTAATATTTTTTTAAAAAGACCACTGCTGTGATCGAACCTTCTGTCTCTTCTGTAAGAACCCAGCACTCTAGTTCAGTGCCACAAGGACATTGGTGACAGAAAAGAGCTTTAATTGACACTAATTCACGCTTCAGTGGTTTATTTGATTCCCTGAATTTGCTGAATTCACTGAAAGCTCCATTCTATTTAGGAAAAACTCCATTACGGATTTTTATACTGTATTTATGTTAAAACTTCTGTGCAGACATTTTTAGGATCCAAACTAGAATTCAATGTGGACCTGATGGTCAAAAATTCATGTTTTTTCGATTTTGTATTAGATTCGTTTAATTAGATGAATTCAACTATAACCAGTCAAGCATCACTGAACTCTATAGCAAGGTTTTCTGTGTCCCTCACTCACAGTAGACACTTTGGTTTAGCGGTTAGCAAGCCTGACTGTTGATCAGTAGATCCATGGTTCAAACCTCACAAAAGTCTTTTTAATAATACACTATTTTTTGTTGTCTAATTAGATGAATTAGACGAATTTTAAAATCAAAATAGGAAAAAGTTGAATGACCAAAGAGAAGTAACAAGGACACAGTTAGCAAACACGATCTGAATTCGTTGTGTTTTTGTAGAATGGACGCAACGAGAGAAAAAAACATCAAACGGAAATATACTGTGTTTTTTATTTAGATCTAATCATACAACTAGCGATAATAAACTATCAAATAGAATGAATTCATAATTGTTTCGTGTCTCCACTTCCTAAAAACTTTTTGCAATGACATTACTCGAAATTGCAAAATTGCAAACAAAAACTACCACATCAATAACACATTTTGTTCAGTGAACTAAATTGATGAGACAAATATTACAATTTACATCAGCTATAAACAAATAAACTCCTATCTTAGTTCCGCACTTTTATTTAAAATATTTTCTCGGATCCAAAACCAATAAAGTATAGCACATTGGATGCTATATTTTCTGTCATGGCCACAGACAGACCAAGAGACTAAACGACAAACATAACAAATAAAACAAACAAAAAATATCTATCAAGAAGATCCATCTATTCCATATGGATTTGCATATCATTGGTGACTCGTAGAACTGCCTTGTTGGGTAAATTTAGATCAAGATCTAGATCTAATTTTTCTGAGTTTATATCCAGATCTGAACCTGGAGGTTTTAGATCTAGATCTAATTTATCAACAAATGACATGTGGAAAGAGAACAATCGGAGAGCAAAAATGGGCAAAATAGCATGCCATCTTAAATAGCCTGCCTCCTGAAAGAAACTTTTGGTGAATTCATAATTGAATCTCCTTGAATCTCCTTATGAATCTCCTTGCATGTACAACATTTTAAGTCGGCATTGCACCCCTTTTGGGTGTTGTAATTGCAAATTTGACAACTGGCAATGTACAGATGTGCAAGATTAAGTGGCCTATCATTAAAGCCCCTTGTAAAGAGCCCATTGATCAGACTTTATAGAGCCCACATATATCACACATTTGGTCCCTGAGGTTTGGATCTGTTGTCCAATTGCCACAGGCACACATCACCCCGCTCCTAACGAGCAAATCAGAACCCCTTGTAATGACATTGTAGCTACATAGTTATATCTGACCAATCACCATGCATAAGAGAGATGTTCCTACTCACACCCCATTGGCTGTGTGGATGCAGTCTCAGTGAGCAAAAAGTAGTTTCTTTTCCTTCATAGTTGACCAACTTAAGTAACTCCTTTCGGAAGGAGTATCTTAATATCATTAATGTGTATGGGAGGCACAGTGAAGTTTTAAGCAACCTCCAGTCATGCTTGAATGGTTCTTTTTGTACAATTCTTTTGATCCAACACAAAATAGGAAAAAACGAATGTGTTATCATGAACATGTCATTGTTACCACGTGAGATCCCGTTATTTCCAAAAACATTTTTGTAATGCAATTATACTTTTTCGTATTTTCGCACTATCAATTCTCTAACACATCTTAACAGAACTTCAATGTAAAAATGCCAAACACAATTGCATAAGATGGATTAGTGTCGAGGCTCGACAATGGGCCCCTTCGATCATCATGTTCTTTAAGGTAAAGATTATGTTTATTAATTCAATATTGTTTTTGCAACTGACACGCAATGTAAAGGTGCCAGTTAGCATCAACACCTGTAACAATAAAGATTACAATCATCTACAAGAAGTACTAAACACACATTGCATTAACACATACCTGTCTATGTAACAAGAATGTCTATTGGATAATCTATGTTAACTCCCACACATATAAACATGTTTCATTGTAACAAAACTTGGTAGTCAATAAAGAATCATAGCGCAAGTATTGCCTCATTGTTGTGTGTCCATACATTGCACTTTTAGTTTCGAAGTTTCGCAGTAACAAGTTACTTCAATAGCAGAACAAAGACATACTTCGAAAATATGAAAATACTTTACAATTTTTCTCCCGGTTTCATGATTCGTTCAAAGATGTCTCCACTTTATACGAGAAGAACAAGCTTGATTTAGAAACTAATTCCCAGAAACCCGACGAGTGTAATGAATATGGTTTTAGTTTTGGATTTAGGTGCTGCTGAATAGGTGCTGGTCGATCATGTCTCTGAAAAATTCAGCTATGATGGATTATGGGTTTAATGGAATAAGTTGTAGCTCACCATTACTTTCAGCGCCAAAATGCTGGCTCCTTACCTATCCTTAAGGCCCGTTTACACTGAGCGAAAGCGAAAATTTTCTTTGCCGCTTATTCTTTGATATTTTTCAACTTGGCTACCGTTTTCTCATGGTGTGAATAGACCCTAATGGTTTAAGCTTTGGTTACACGAAGTGAGTGATACTTAGCGCTAATGGTCATGCACATGCGCTTTTCACCATTTTGTTTTTAATTTCTGGAATTACTTACAAACTTTAGAATAGATCTTTCTCGTAAAGTTTAGTCAGAATATCGCAGATGAATTTCCAGGTGTTAGACATTTTACAAGGAAATTACAATAACCTTACAGCCAAAATGTCAGAAAAAATCCAGGCAATAATTAATAACGTTGAAAACGTGACATTCCTTAATTACTATTGACCAATGGTAGATGAGAAGACACTATGGAGCGTACTTTTTGAAATTTAATCAATCATTGGCTGAGTGTCTTCGTTTTTCACCTGAGTTACTGCAGATTCCTTGTCCCTGAACCCCTGGCTATGTATAATGAATAGTTTTCACCGCAGCAACATTTATCATGATCGAT
>JBCAUG010637680.1:0-14007 GCA_038406175.1 Haplosyllis leylae | reverse complement strand
GCATTCTCACATGAGTGCCTATGTCTAAAGCCATACTGGCTTTTGTACAGTTGCTGAGTTGAGTCCAGAAAGGAGTAGGTTCGTTTATACACAATTTTTTCAAGAACTTTTGATAGCACAGGGAGTAAAGAGATTGGTCTATAATTAGAACTTGTGTCTGTTTTCCCACTTTTAAAAAGCGGAGTAACATTGGCATTTTTTAGGCATTCCGGGAATTTACCCTCTGCCATTGATTTATTTGCTATGATGGTCAGTGGTTCAACAATGACATTTTGTAAAGATTTAACTAACTTGTTTGAGATACCATCCCATCCAGTACTTGTTTTTCCTGTAAGGCTATCGATAACTTTCATAATTTCTAGTTTGTTGGTAGGTTGGAAGAAGATACTGGACTGGTTTACACTAATCAAGTCAAGGTAATGCGTACATCCTTTCTTACTAGTTGATATTCTATTGGCATATTCTTTCCCAATACCTGCAAAGTATTGGGCTAGATGATTTACTATGCTGGTAGAATTTGACATTTCAATGTTATTTACTGTAAGTTTAGAAATAATGTTTTGTTTGTTCCTGGTGTTACCTAGTACATTGTTGATCATACTCCACAACTTCTTAGTATTCGTTTTGAACTCAAGACATTTGCTAATATAGTAATTCGATTTGCAAAATCTTTTCAATGTTTGGAAAGTTTTTCGATAATTTGTATATTTAATATGGTCTTGGTCAGTTTTTGATACCAATGATTTCTTATAAAGATATAATTGCTTTTTCAAACATTTCAATAGACTAGGAGACATCCAAGGTTGATGTATGGTGCGATTGGTTGAAACAATTTCTTTTCTTTGTGGTGCTATCTCATCAAGATTTTTCATGATAATGTTCTGAAGGCTAGACATGTTTTGGCATGCATTTTGATTTGCTAATGTCTCAATCCAATCAATCTCATTTAACTTATTGTACAGTTCATCTACCTTTTCGGTGCACTTTTTCTATCTTAATTAATTTATCCAAGCAATTCTTTACAATAGACATACAAGGTAAATGATCACTTAGATCACTAATAATAATCCCACTATTCTGTTTACTATACAGGTTCTCACTCATAATTATGTTGTCTATGAGTGTTGCACTTGTATGGCTAATTCGAGTAGGTCTACTGATACATGGATAACAGCCATTATCTAACAACATCTCAATAAATAATTGGGTATTTTTGTGTAAGTGATGTTTTAATAGATCCATGTTGTGGTCCAAGCCAAGTATAACTGACGTAATTTTACTCTTTTTGATATGAGTGAAAAACTTTGTCAGGCATTGTAGAAAATCGGCCTCGCAAGTGTTAGGAGGTCTGTAAATGGATCCTAGTATAATTTTGGATTTACCACTTTTTAACTCAATGAAACAGCTTTCTACATGTGGGTCTTCAAAAGCCAAGTGGGGCAATAAGTTTACTTGTAATGATTCTTTAACTAGGAAGCCCACACCACCACCTTTCTTCCCAGCCCTTGCTTTACCTATATAATGATACCCAGATAGTGATAAACGTTGCTCACTCTCTTTTGTGAGCCACATCTCTACTAGGATCACAATATCTGCACCTCCTTTAGTAATTGACGAGGATAGATTTTGAACGTCAGCTTGTTTACTTATCAGACCTCTTACATTGTATTGTAAGACACATAGATCATTCTTTGTACAATCCACTGTTCGAGCACTATTCTGGTCAATGTAATCACAATTATCATAATATTTTAGATTTTCATTTTTGATTGTTTCTAGTCTAGTGTAAACATCTTCCAGATGTTCATGAATTGTATTACTTAAACACATTGATTACTATGAGTAAAATTAGAAGCTGGTCATAGCATACACACAAAAAACAGGTAATCAAAACGGAATCATACTTTGTACAAAAAATATACCTTGGCATATTTTAATGTTCGGCAAGGAGGAAGGAAAGAGGAGAATTTTATAATCTATTACATCTAATATGCATAATGTTTCAACCAATCAAGTCAATAATTATAATAACAATTTTAACTTTATAAATCGAATGTATCCAGTTTCAACTAATCAAGGCAAGTGTTAATTGAATGGTTTAAACATCTCATTGATGTAAGTAATCATTTATACATAGTCTTTAATAGTCAGGTGATTTAGATGGCAGTGTCCATGTTTTCAGCTGCAGTACTTCGGGGAATCTCTGCAACAGGAGCATTCTCTTTAGTAGTGTTTCTTCACAGCTCTTCTCTAACGAGTTCAAGAATTTCACCAAGAATACCTTGTGAGCTCCACTGATTGCAGTCTAGACAGTGTTCTTGATGTAGAGTGATGCCACTCCCCCATACTGTGTCATAGCAGCTCTCCGTTATGGTCTTATCTCCAGTAGAAAGAAGTAAGTGCTGCAAAGGGGGGTTTTGGAGGAATTTAGCTCTAATGCCGCCAACACACCTATCTTTAGCAGTATTTATCCACTGCTCATAATTATAGTTCTGTATATCCATAGCAATTCTTTTGGATTCATAGGCTGTGGTACTGTGAAGTATACGTTCTGCTGCTAGTAGATCTTCAAATTGTAATGCCTTTGTGTGTTGGATCATCTGTTCACTAGAGTGATATTTCACTCCATTATATTCGAATTCAGCCGGATGGAAATTACTGAATGGATGTAAGCTGCCAAAAAAGCCAAAGCTGTTGTCATCTGATTTACTGCTAATGTTAAATCCATTCAACTCGCTTGGTAAACGATCGATACTATCCACGGTATAAGATATACCTCTAAGTACCAAAGTTTCTCCTTCTAGTCTACACTTGTGGTGATACTGTGGCAATTTCCTGGCAGCCTTGAAATAGGGCCTCAGGATTCTTCTTTGCTCCTCCGTTTACTTACAATATTCTTTGTCTACAAAGATTCCTTCATTTAAATATTTCCTGTTCACTAACACATACTCTGCATCTCCTTTGCAGAGAAATTCTACCGAGATAGGTTGTGTTCTCATTTGGCTATAAGCTCCAATTCTTCTTGTACTTTTGATGGACATGGATCTCGCTACTTCAATTCTTTCATCATATGTCCTGCCTATTATGGTATCCGATATCACATCATACACTTTGTCCTGTCAGATTGCTTCAGATTCCCAAGCACTCTCTGGAATTCCATGCAGAATAATGTTAGAGTCTAGTAGCTTATTTTCTAAGTCATTTACTCATTTTGTTAACTGGTAGTTCTTTTTCTCTATTTGTTCTACCTTGATGCTTAGGGCTTTGTTTTCTTCCTTCAATTGTGCTGCTTCAATGATATCATCTTTGAGGGATTTCTGAGTGTCTAGTAGGTCCTTGATATCATCTTGTAGGGGTCACAATAACAGTTGAACAGCTTCCATGATGATGTTCTTCATCCTTGCCTCTTTAGGACTTAGTTGTTCACTTTCTTCTTGATTGATGTTGTTCCCTTTGTCTTCAGGTGTTGCCATTGTGTTCCTTTGTTTTGTTTGATTCTCTTTGCAGATCTCCACTGGGATGGCCTTTTCTTTTAACTGATTGAGAGTGAGATCGCTGCTGTCTTTGGCCTTTGGGTGTGTAATAAAACTCTAGGACACTAGGTTGATTAATCTCTTTCTTTGTTTTGGGTTTGTTCTGGCTCATTTCGCCTTATTAGTCTCTCAATCAATTTTACATGATTGGATCAGTTCTCTGTTTGAACTAATCATGGCACTGTTACAGCAAGTTTTATTATAGACATTACGTTTCAATATTAATGATTTGTTTACACTAATCAAGTCATTAGAATGTATTGTCTGGAATCGCGTTCACCTTCTCTGCACTTAATCTCCTTTGCACTTCTTCTCTGGGGGTCATCTATTCATAATGCTTTTCCCTCTCTGCACTGTAGTGGACCTCTTTAACCGTTCATTATTTGATTTAATTATCGTTCACTTACTGTTTCTTTCATTATATTCTGTCTTAATCCTTGATTATTTCCTTAATCCCATGTATTCATGTTGTTCCTTATACATTCATAGTGTTTCCTACTCCTTCCTAACCCTCCTGGTACCTTGGTAATCTCATAAATTCATGATATAGCTTCTTCAATTTATTTTACCGCCATTACATTTGTTCAATGCTGTGCAAAGCACTTTGAATGTGTTTTTACATGCTTGTTAGATCTCCCTCGAAGAAAAACGATTTCCCACAGTTGGGCCTTATATATGAGTGGCCTTTAACAGTTCTATGTTTTATAAGATGTGTATCCCTATCACTCTCGAAGGGAAATTTTTTGTCACACTGGGGACATTCGTACTTACAATTCCGGTGTTTGTAACTGTGCCTTGTAAGGGTACTCGGTGTATTGAAAAACTCTGAGCAAGTCTTACACTTCAGTGGAGGGTGGTTCCGTTTAAAGTGTTCATTAAGTTTGCACAGTTGAGTAAACACTTCATCACAGTTTGTGCAGTAGTATTTCTTTATTCGACAACTCTTGTATTTTTTCTTAATGCCGAATAATTCATTTTTGAACTCATGTTTTACTGTGCTGCTGTCTTCAGTTTTGGATGTTGTTTCTTCATTGATTAAATTGTCTAATATCACTGTATCATCGCTGTTGTCATTAACTTGGTCACCGGTGTTACCCAATCCTTCAGGGTCCTCATCTGTTTTGGATGGGTCATTGTTATTCAGAAATAGAGGGTATGATCGAGTTAATTTCTCAGCATCTGACATACCACTCTTCTTGTTTTTTATCTGCTCCTGTGCTTTCAGCCTGTCGTCTGAAGGTTCTGTGGAGATTCTCAGTGGTCGCTTTACACGCCGTGATTTCCTCAATGGTGAGCCACACTAATCTCGATAAAACATAGTTATAGTTGTCTGCCGTCTGGCTCTTTTGAACAGATAAGACCACTTTCTAGTACAGAGGTTGTACTCCTTGCATTCTGTTTCAACTGCAATCTTTGGTTTTCTTTGCTTCTTTTCACTTTGGTCTTTTTCATCTGGAACATCCGAAAACACCTCTTCTAAATCTGAGTAGGGATCAATGTAACTCCAATGTGTTTTTTCCCAGTGCTGTACAACATCCTTTTTCAGTTTACTGACACAGACTGTAGCTGGTCTGTTTGTGGCTAAATCCTTAAGATAATCTGTCCATTGAGACAGTAACGGTTCTGTCTGTACTGGTTGGGGTGGCTTTGCAGCTACCTGAGGGACCAGTGGAGTTGAGACTGGATGTAATGCTAGTTCCAGTAAAGTGCCTCTTTCCAACCTGGTCAGGTAATGTTTTTGGTCTATACTCAGTCTTTGTACAACAGGTTCCATAAAGATAACCGTGAGGTATTCCTTTACAATTGTATGCAATTTCACCAGTGTTCCATAGGATACAGTGCTCACCGTGTTTTGGTTTGATGAGTTTAAACATCCTGTTGTCTGAGAATCGTCTTGTTTAGCAGCTAGTTCTACATCACTGTTGATGTCTTTTGGCTCACGGTTCTCATTAACGTTTGTAGTCATGTGTGGTTGACTTGCATCTGGGGATGGTTCTGATATTCACAGATATCCAAACAGGAAGTAAACAAATTGGCAAAAACCACATGGTCATTGTTCACTTCCTGTTGGGAAATCTGTGAATATCAGAGGCATCCATAGATACACTGTAAAAACTAAAATGTAGGTCCGATCTATCCATTATGAAATATATTTTTGTAATATTATTTTGTAGACAAATGGCCTCAATTTTGCCCCATGTTTGAAAATATCTATTTCTCATAGACCACCATTGTAAAAGGCTAAGCATATGTTCTGATCTCCCCAAAATCACACGTATTTTCTGAACTTTACTTTATGGCCCTGTGGATGGTCTGCAGATTCAGAAAAATGATCAAAAAATCCTCGAGTCAATTGTTAATTTTCTTCTATAGATTTTTCCGACACCCAACATGAACTTCCAAACCGCAAGCGGTATACCGTCCGTGGTTTAGCCTCCCCGGGGTGCTCCCTGTTCTGTCCAAGGGGGTACCCCCCTGACTGGTTGTAAGGGGACATGTCCTGGTGGGTGGGGATATCTCCTGTCCTGTCTGGGAAGCATACCCCCTGTTCTGTTGGGGTGCAGAACGAGTATGGGTGAAGTAAGGTGGGGCAAGGGGGTGGGGTGAAGGGCAGGGTTGGGTGGGGGTGCCCCTGTCGTCTCTGGGAGCAGCAGGGGTGCCCCTATCCTGTCTCGGGGTACCTCGTGTCCTGTCTAGAGAGGACCCTTGTCTTCTCCAGTCCAGGGGTATTCCCACCCACTGCCCCCTCCACCCTGGATGGGACTAGGGATAGGATCAGTGACAGGACCAGGGGGTACCTCCCTGTGGACAGACAGACACCTGGGAAAACATAACCTCCCATAGTACTAAGTACGCAGGCAGTAAAATCTTCAGCAATGCGGTGGAAATAAATCCTAATCGCAATTTTTCAAGCAGAAGTTTCCATAAATTACAGGAAATAGTGGTCGTCTTTTTTCGTAGGTGACATTGATGCTTTTTCCGCTGGATTGATTGGTGAAGAGGACAGATCAGTGGCCTTAATTGAGGGGCAAGTCTTCAAATGGGACAAAATCTATCTGAATGTGCAGAACAGCTATAATCCTGAAACAGGTATGATAACAGTTTTAACAAAACTTTAAAAAGTATTACGCATTCCGAAAATTAGACTCCTGTTTTTCGTGTACCTTCTGTAAACAGTAATCAATCTAAAGAGTGTGTCAAGAAATTTGCATCCGGTTTTTCATGACAAGCAAGTCTGACAAATCTGACAGAAATATAATATATATATATACAAAATATATATAACTATTAAGAATTATCACAAAGGGTTATTTAACATTTCCTGTACTTGCTAGATTGTCTGTATTTCGTCAAATAATTAACAATATCAAGGAGTGAAGAATTTCACTTTGGTGGCTCGTCCCACATGTGAGTAAGTCCCACATGTGAATGTCCCTTCCACATGTGAGTAAGTCCCACACATGAATGCCCCTTCCACATGTAAGTCCCACACATGAATGTCCCTTCCACACATGAGTAAGTCCCACACATGAATGCCCCCTTCCACATGTGAGTAGGTCCCACACGTGAATGCCCCTTCCACACATGAGTAAGTCCCACACGTGAGTAAGTCCCACACGTGACTCACATGTATGCATACAGCTCCCCTCCACCTTCCAAAAAAAGTGACCAAAAAACAGCCCGTCAACCACATAGGTAGCTCTAACGAGCCACCAAATATAATAGCATGGAGTAGAAATCCATTTCTAGATCTGTCAGATCTAGATTCATTTTAACGTCTTCATATCAGGCCTTCCATACAAATCCAGGCAAATTGCAGACAAAATTAATCACATCTCAAAAATGTGGGCAAAACAGCACGAAATGCAATGGTCTCCTCATGACTCAAATCTAAGAGATTTCCTATTTTAGTGCTCACGGCGTTTACAAAGCACACAAAAACTTTTTTTCTTTGGACCGCTTGAAATGGCAATTTTAGACAAATCCTAATTACTGCAAAAATCGAAGGATTTAACGTGAAGGATTTTTTTTTTCTCTTCAGGCAAGTTTGTGGTGAAAATCGCTGGAATCTACAGCATGACCGTCTATGTATTTTCCCCACACAGATATAATACTGCAAAACTTGCCATCTATGTCAACAGAGCAGACAATAGTGGAGAAGAAAAATTATATGATGCGCATTCGATTATAGGTAAATCTTTGTTTCTATGTGATGCGCATTCGAGTATAGGTAAAGCTTTGTTTCTATGTGATGCGCATTCGATTATAGGTAAATCTTTGTTTTAATTTGCTTTGTCTTATTCTTGGGGCCACTGATACCCCTCTTTTGGACTTCTGGTGACGTCTGCCCTGGGTTTCAAAGCCAGGGTGAATCCCTTTTTTGATTGCTTTCTCACCTGTGTGATCCTCAGATTCACCTCTGGTGCGACACCTGCTGACTGTATAGAGGTCAGCATAGCAGCCGAGCCTTTTCGTTCCACGTACTTAGTTTCTAGTTTTGGCAAAACTGCAAATTGTTCGACTGGACCTGAAGTTTCAAATTTCGCGAATGTTTTGGTTGAAGGAGATTCTTTTTGATCTTTTCCCAACGAACCAACAAGCCAATGAACTTACTTAACTTTTGTCGTAGTTTGGCATTAGCAAATGGCATTAATTGTCTCATGGATTGTTGTGATTTTAATGAATAGAGATTTAACTGTTGGGTCGGATTTTATCTGAAAGACTAAAGATGTACTATGTATTGTTTGCAGGATTTCATTCAACAATGTGCACTGTGGATTTAGAACTGAACGTAGGAGATGAACTTTACACGAAAGGCATCGCAGAAAACGGACAGGCATACGCACCAACAACCGAATTTTTTTCCGGGTTTAAAGCAAACTTAATGTACAAGAAGTTTTAGTCTATTTTATTAAAGTTTCTGAGTGAATATTATCTATGATTAAAATTATTAACTCATCATTTGTTTGTTAAATTCTACTTCAGAAATATTTACAAAATTTAGGTTCAGAGAGTTTTTCGAAATTAATTTAATATGGGGCATTTTCACCTTTTAAACAGCTTTGATTCATCAATGCAAACAACTTTTGGTGAGGTCTCATACTAACCCACAAGATTTGAAAGTTTCCATTGATTTAATTGGTCAGAATAAAAGATCATATGACCTTTGGATGAGATTTTAGGAGATTTGGGCTTAATGATATGACAAATGACACTGCATTGTCATCCCATTAAACGCTCTGCATGAGGTCACTTGGCTTCTTTGTTATGTTTGAAATCCAAAACTGCACCTTGTATTTATTTCACTGAATATTAAAAAACAAAATGAAATGATGTAAATCAGATCAAATGAAACCACAGGAACATGAGTGAACATCAAGTCGAGTTAAATCATGGAATCAAGAATGATAAATTAAGTATGTTTCGCTATCAACGTGTTTTATTGATGAAGTGCTATGACGCTTCATGCATTTTAAACATTTGTTCTCAGGGGGCAATACCTACATACACAGATTAACAGATCAATGTTCACTCTATCCACACAAACTTGGTTTTCATAATTTATAAACTACCTAATGATTTTCTTCTATCATACTTTCCATTTTGATAGACATGTTTTCAATTTTATTTGGATTATAAACGTTTTAGTGTGGATATTTATTGGTGTTGGGTGACTATGTGAACTTTTTTTTCATAACTGCTCCAGATCCAGGCATAGTTTGTTAGGGTTTTATCTCGATTCTGACATTTTCATTTTTGCTGCGTTATCCGCCAGCAATGTGGAATCGTCTAAGTTCGTCTACAGTATTTTCAATGATGTTGATAGCGACTGTTGAGGGTAATCTCCAAGGAAACCAAATTGTGAACTGTGCAAGTTGTTTTTCTCAGAAGTGGGAATGGTCGTCATGGCAATGTGATGTCCACTGTGATGTGCAGAAATCTCCATACGGTAAGGATGTGCTAACATATTAAATTTGTGCAAATTGTCTTTATCTTTTTAACACTTCTAAATTGGCAGAAAGTACGCTACTTTATGTTTGATTAAGTGTAACATTTGAGTGTTCCGTTATGCTTTCACAAAATTCAATGAGAATTTTTTCTGTAAAAAGATTATTTGAACTTGCAACGTCCTGTGTGACGGTGCATTCATACTGCCTATTCCAATTCAGTTCGATTCCGATAATGTACATTCCTCTGGAGCCATTATCTGAATCAGAAGCAGAATAGGTATGGAATCAGTCACTGTGAACATACCATACAGTGTCACTGACTGTTTGGGCCATTTGTGGTCTCAAAAGGCAAATTGAGGATTCTGTCAATACAGTAACATCAATAGGGACCCCCTTAACACCCATGAGCAAAGTTGAACATTTTTGAACAAAACTCAGTCCTCCAAGACCACAGAAAGGCCAAGCAAAGTGAAATCAGAAGTGTCTCCAGCCCTTAAAATTCATTTAAATCGGATAAAAAAACTGGTTGAGTCATGGATTATTGATAATAATTTAAACTTGTAGCCTAAAGGCCCCTCGTTTAAATTATTAGCTAATAAACCACTCCAACCAGTTATTTATCCATTACTGAAAATAATTTTTGGTGTCTTGGAAAAATAATTAGAGATAAAAATTGCCCATTGTTTAATGTTCAATTTCATACATCAATGTAAATGTTGTACATTTGTACAGGCGAAATTGATGCGTTTTCTGTTGGCTTGCTTGGTGAAGGCGACAGCTTGGTGACGATAACTCTTGGACAGATCTTCAAATGGGACAAAATTTATCTCAACTTACAAGACAATTATGATCCGCAAACAGGTCAGTGACAATGCTAGCTTTTTACAGTGCGCGGTAACAGGGGTAAGTCAGGGTGATGTGCATCATTTTATTTCAAAAATCAGCTGTTATAGACTCGTAAGGTCATGCAAAGAAAGTGTGTCTGGAATAAAACATTTCTATACCAGTTAACATCTTTTTTACTTTATCTTGTAAAACATTCATTTTTCAGGCAAGTTCGTTGTGAAAATTGCCGGAATCTACAGCACAACAGTTCATGTATTTTCCCCACGAAGTTCTCTACCCCACACTGCTAAGCTCGGTATCTACGTGAATAGAGCGAGTACGGGCGGAGAGGAGAAACTGTGCGATGCCCATTCAATAAAAGGTGAGACATTGATCCGAAAACAGATTTATTATCAGCACTCATCGAAAATTCAGCATTGCGATCAACTGAAAGGACAGTGAAAATTTATTCACAAAACCACACCATTGGATGGGGAAACAAAGCCTATTCGTTAAGAAAGAGGTTATTCATATCATTTCTTTTGGGCCAATCAGCGAAAAGCCGACATCAAAATCTTTTCATGAACTCAATGTGAAATCAGTAAGGACAGACATGAATGGCCCATTTTAGCGGACAACGACCAAAGAATTATATCACATAATTCAGAACAATCGTTCAGTAATACTCTATTTGCGATGGTTTCTAGTAATGATGTTCAAAAGTAGTTTTTGACTTTGGTAAAATGATCGAATAAAGCTTTGCTGCACAATTCTGATCTGCGACATGGCTTGAATTTGACTGTTATTAACAAGCTTCACTTCACTCAGGCGCAAAACTCCTCATAGACTCAAATGCATTATTGATATGTTATGTTACGTCCAACATGTGTGTTTCTTGCACTTAATATATTTCCTTGTTCCAGGTTATCACCTGACGATGTGCACGGTAGACTTGGAACTGAACACTGGAGATGAACTCTACACGAAAGGCATGTCAAATGGACAGGCCTGGGCACCAACGCATGAATTCTTTTCCACGTTTAAAGCAAATTTAATGTATAAAAAGCTGTAAATTAACAAATAATTTGTAATAAAATACTTAACATAACACAACTAAATTTACTCTTCGCTGGTTAAGGCAAATTTCGGTAATTTAAACTCTTAGAGTTTTGTTCTGCGTACCATCGTGGATTTGAGCCTCACCAATTCCCGTGGATGTGTGGATCAAAAAGACTCAGCTTCAATGCTGGACGTCAAGAGGCCCGCAGGTGTTGCACCAGAAGTGAATCTGAGGATCACACAGGTGAGAAAGCACAAAGCAAGGCATCCACCACGGCTTTGATACCCAGGGCAGACGTCACCAGAAGTCTAAAACGGGGGTATCAGTGGCTCCACAAACGTATTTGTCTTCTCCATAAATTAAAAAAAACATTGCAGATATTCACAATTGTCTGCATGACAACTTTGAATCTTTTCATCGCAAAGCATGTACCAGAAAGTTTGAAGTCGGTGTATGAAGGGAGATGGTTGTACCTGCTGCTCACTTCATATCGTTGAAAACTTTTAATACTCTCTAAGAGACACTTCCGTGATACGACAAAGTTCTTTTTGGATTCCCTACCTGAGCTTAATAGAGTTTCATGTTGATTTTGCACTCTGAGAAAAAGTAGTCGATGAATTTGTATTAATAAATTATGTGACATGTCCCTCTGCACAATTTTGTGACACGGATCAATTTATTTCATAAATAAAAAAACACTGAGCCCACAAAGTACAATCAATACCTGTCAAACTAGAATAGTGTATTAATGTACTAGTCTAGAGTACCTACTTATATCTAGAATAAAAGAATCATTGCCTGGTAAATTTGAGCTTTGTGTCGATGAATTGACTGTTTGTGTAAGAACTGCAGGAATGTTTCATACTCCTTGGCAAATATTACCAGACATGGACTCTAAGTACCCGTGACAAACTTTCTGCCTGGAACCTCATTGTTAAATTCGTGTCATACAATGCGACTTCAGTACATTTTAGCATGTGGTGGAGTGATTTTTACTTTCGTTATGACTGTGGTGACCAGTAACCAAGGCAACCAAATAGTGAACTGTGCGAATTGTTTTGCTCAGAAATGGGAATGGTCGTCATGGCAATGTGATGTAAATTGTAACGTGGAAACAAGTCCATACGGTTTGTTTTCTCCTTTTGATTTTTTTATGTTTGTTTTTCTGAAAATAACGTCGTTAAGTAATTATGAGAAAGTTCCAATCACTGAATTAGAAGAACCAAGTCCAGAGCCACTGCAACAGGCTTTTGGAATGGAATTGCATTGATTCAAACATAGGTCGGATTCAAATCAAGGTTCTGACTACATTGCCATTTTTCTTTCTTTGATTTCTCTTTTCTCAGGACAACATTTGAAATTCTAAAGTGTGCAATCGGTGGAAAATTAATATTTCTGTTCAATTGAAGACTTAATTTGCACATATATTAAAGCAAAACCTCAAACATTGAAGACAACAAACTACAATGTAGGAAGAACTAAAAAATGCAATATTTTCAATAACAATTTTTTTTAGTGTGTAATTCAAATTTAAATCTTCAGTTGGATAGAAATATCAATTTCCCACAGATTGCACACTTTAGATTTCCAAATGTTGTCCTGAGAAAAGAGAAATCAAAGAAAGCAAAATGGCAATCTTGTCAGAACCTTGATTTGAATCCGACCTGTGTCAAAGTAATTTTATAACAAATTAGGGCAAAGCAGATTCCTCATTTGTTGTCAAATGAACATTACATGCATTAGTTATTACCGCCCGCATACATAGTATGAAGGGAAGGTAATGTTTTCACTGGCATGAGTCTGTCTGTCTCACAGGGGGATACCATACCCAGCCAGGACTGGGTAACCCCCCCCCCTCCCGGCCAGGAATGGGTACCCCTCCAGCCAGGACTGGATACCCCCTCCAGTCAGGACTGGGGTACCCCCCAGTACATATCAGGCTGAGTACCCCCCCCCATACTCTAATGTTCACGCAGGAGGACTTTCTTGTTACTAGCATTTTTGGGAAGTCCGTTCCGATGACACTTGGGTTATGAGGAGAGCTGCCTCATGTAAATTTTACTAAAGAGCTCCACATGAGATAATACATGGTCATGTTAAAAAAGGTGCATCTGGAAGAAACCACCTCTATTAGGTTCAACCTTCTTGTTAAAAACCTACAGAAGTGAAAGGAAAAGAAAACGTCTCTATGATCCTTTAACGGATGAGGTACAGTAAAAGCTAGTAATGATTTGGTTGTGAACTGCTACTCTGATTGCAGTTAACGTCGATGCCTTCTCCGCAGGAGTTCTGACTGATGGTGATTCTCAGCGAGGTTTTACGGGAGGGGAGATTGTATTGTTTGAAAAGGTTTTGCTGAACATTCAAAACAGTTACAATTCCAGTACAGGTGATAGATTTACCATTTATTTACTATTTACATGAGTAGTATTGTTCCATGTGTCACCATGTTGTGTACAGTTTGGAACTTATCAGTTTGATTCCAAAAATGTAAGGAGTCACTTATCACTGGAGGTATAGAGAATGGACTCAAACAATGAACATTTGTTTTTACTGTCACCAACTATTAGTTTGGGGAGTATTCTAAGTACCAGTCTAAACTTAGCTCCCTGTGGTCAGCAGTCAGAGCAAGAGTCTT
>JBCAUG010637569.1:0-14007 GCA_038406175.1 Haplosyllis leylae | reverse complement strand
GCTCAGACCATGCTGTCAGCTTTGTTTACACTGAGTTGGCAGCTGCAAGCTTGATCTAGGGGAGGAAAGTAGGACGCATTATATATATCTGTGGGCTGCACCCAAGTTTGTGCCCAAGTTTCGAATCACCTCTGTTTATTTCTTCTACCACTGATACTTCTTAATTCTCTCTTATATTTTCACAAATCAAAACTTTTAAATTTCTGTTAGATTTAAGAATTCCTCCTCCCTGATATTACTGATCTAACAGGTCAGATTCAGTTTAAAGTTCTGCCTAGTTGCCTTGCAAAAAGTTCTGACTTTGGTTCTGCCTTATTAAAATACTATGTTAATGTACAAGTGTTTAATGTTTAGTTAAATTAATGTATGTATATTACACACAGGAATGTGTATCATTATATTATTGAAATTGTCACTGATTCATTTATTTTATTATTTATGGCCTGCAGTAGTTGCCAAGAAATCAGTCAAATTCTTTACTAAGGCAGAATCTCATTGCTTTTAAACTGTCATTGCTTATGTATGAGAAAAAGTTGTTTTTCAAAGCATAACACATTGTTTTACATAATTTTCTTTAAAATTACTTTTAAATTTTTGTCCAGGCTTTTAACAACAGAAAATTATGCCAGTGTTACATTTTAAATATGATGTATTAAGTTTTTCATTTATTCATTCATCAATTGGTTCTGACTACATGATTTGAATGCTGAGTTGTTTTGAGTGTTTGCAGAGAAAAAATATATATTGTCTAATTTTTGGTTAAATATAAGATTTTGGAAACATTTACCACTGATTAGTGCACATTATCAAGTTATTTAATGATGTTATCATGTCCTATTGCCATTCCAAAAGACTTTTTAAATAATGCTGATTTAGTTATTTTATCATTGTGTCTATGGGTGACTGCTAGGCAGAACTGATTTTAGGCATGGGCAACTAGGCAGAATTTTAAACTGACTCCGACCAGTGTTCAATGGCGGTAACTTTCTATGTAGCTATTAAAGTAGAAATGTGTACAAGTAGACTATGGAAATGCATCTCATAATGATACAGTTGAATAAATGAAAAGAACAGTAGATACTTTCGTACCTCGGAGTGTGACTTTCTCTCGTAATGGCGAACATTGCACCAGTATTTCCGCTTGATGTTCTTGGGTAAACAAGGAATCATGTAATCAACAATTGGACTCATGAGCCGTGGATCTATGTTCTCTCCTTTCATGGGACCTGAATATTGAAGTGATTAAAGTTTAATATGCTTGAAAAATAAATTAGTTTCAATAAAATAAATTGTCTGAATGGTAGTTAATATGAGATTATAGAGATACCTGTCAGGAAACTGATAATCAGAGCAAGTATAATAGTTAGCATTATCCCAACAGCAGAATACCACATAAAGGACAGTTTGTACAAAACAAAGACTCCTTCTCTGAAACAAAGATGTTAAGTTTACATTAAATAGTGTACCTGCCGAAATGAAGTTTCTTGGAAGCACTCCAATTTCGTGTTTCTGTTTCAGTTTAGATAGATAACAGAACAAGCAATGTTTTTTCTTTGAAAATGTTTAAAATATCAAGTCCTGACTCGAATTTGGACTCTCCCAAGAATAATAAATACCCAAGAAATTTCTTGGGTCACACTCTAGAAATTTCTACCAGTGCAAAGGAAAAGTGAATTTTTGTGATGCTTCACTAACCAACAATTTACTTAGTAGCACCTACAACCAAGAATTTCATGTGCAAAAAGGTCACTACCACCAATACTATGTAGATTCTTGAGCATGATGACCTTTCTGCACTTACACTTTGGAGAGGGATCCCAGCTCTAATACAAAGTAAATGATTGTTTGTGGATACATTTTGCATTTAAATTCTATGACATGGGTCCCCACCACCTGACAACCTAAACCATAGCCTTCTTGAACATAAGATGCTTCCTCCCAAGACAATGGCAAGTGTCCCCGCCACCAGCAAAACTGTGCCAAAAATACACTTGAGCGTATCTGCAATTGCATCACTTAGGTAACTCTTAGGGTTACTAAAATGTTTAAAAACTGAATTGCAACGGTCTTACGGATCGGTAGGTATTGCTTTTATATCCGTAACATTCAGGCTGCAGTTAACAACATTTGTTTCCAGATACGAAACGTAGGGATTTTCAACTCTTTGTCCAATAGCAAGCCACATTGTGATACCCAAACTTAACAACGCGGAAATGCTGACTCCCTGAAATTGATGTTGAAAATTTTGGAAATGAATACACAAACGTTTTTTCACAATAACCGACATCTTTCTAATTGCATTTTGAACAAATTATGTAGTTGACAAGAAAGCAAAAGAAAAAGCAAAAAGAACTCCACATATTAATTCCCAAAGGTCCCAAAAATAAGATAAAATCAATATGTCTGATTCCATCAAGAAAGGAAAGATACTCACAATTGCATTTGTCCAAGGAAAGAATAATCCAGCCAGGAACATTCCTTTTAACGGTCCAGTAGCTCCAGTTACCAAAGATAGGGATATCTAGTCAAAAGAACAAATACAATTCTTGGTAATATTGCCTGGAAATGAATTTTCTATTTTTGTAAATGATCAACAAACAAAAAACCTTACAATTTCGGACTTCAATTAGCAACAATACACAGACTTAAGAAACGCAATGAACGGCCTAGGGACGGGACAGGTATTAATCGTCATCCGATGTTTGAGCAACGGTAGGAACGAAGAATGGCCAAACCTAAAAACGCATAGGCTTGGCCTATTCTTGAAGAAATTGTTCAAATGTATATATTAATTGGAGATCTAAGTCAAATATTCTTATCCCTGGCCTTCCAACATAATAAAACAGTTACATTAAATAGAGCTAATTGTAAGTACCTGCAAAACATGTCCTTTTACATATTTGAAAAGAATTGCAAATGCAATGGAAACAGCACCAAAAAATACAGCTGCAGAGAAAAATATCAGATATAAATTGAAAAGATTAGATATATATTTTTTAGGACTGTCAAGTAGTCTTTCCGTTTAGATTTACAAATTGCAGTACATAATATTTTTGTCACGATAGCTTTGTTGGCCTCTTTGAGATTCTGAAAGAATGGTTCAATGAGATCCTTCCAAGTTATGGCAGTTAATGCTGAGATAGCAGATGATATGGTGCTGAAAATTGTATTGACATTTTACTTTAATTGAAAAATTGCGATAGTAGTGTTTTGAAACATACGCCTCTTAGAAAAAATGTCACAAAAATGGTATTCAAATTTGCACATCATTACCATTAATCTTAGTTTTACCTCAGAGAACCAGCAAACAACACAGAGAGAAATAGTCCTGGTAACCCTGGATAGTCTATTACCTCCATAATAAATCTCGGCAATAGCTGCAGTTACAACAAAAGAAATCAGAAAAGAAAGTACACTGCTCACACTGGATTCAAAAGCGATCAAATTCACAGAAAATTAAAAATCAGATTTCAAAGATTATCTTTTATAAGTACGTACTTGGTTTGAATTGTTGATGTAGCCTGCTCTCAACGGATCACATCCCTTTTTGTGATAATATGCAAAAACAACAAGTCCTGTCAAACAGGTCAGGACAAACATTATTATCAAAGCAGGACCCACCAAAATCACTGAGCTGAAAAATAATGACCAAATAAAGAACGGAGACTGTAAAGCCGAGCCGGAGTGGCCAAGTGGTTTACAGCAATGTGCTTGCTGCGTACGGCACGGACGGTTGTGGGTTCGAGCCCTAAACCTCCACCAATGCTTGTGGACACATCTGCAAGTATGTGGATCGAAAATGCTTGGCCACCATGCTGACCTCTATACAGTCAGCAGGTGTCACACCAGAGGTGCATCTGAGGATCACACAAGTGAGAAAGCATGCAAGGGATCCACCCTGGCTTTGAAACCCAGTGCAGATATCACCAGAGGTATCAGTGGCCCCATGAAAAGGACTTATGTCCTCCAAAAATTTTATAAAAAGAAAGAATGGAGACTGTAGAGCCAACAGAAAGCTGGGGAAAGGGGAATTTCTTCTATTCTTTTCAGTTCTGTACAAACCCATTCACAATTACATTTAACACAATTACTGACTTATTCATTCACAAGGTTGATACCGTGTTGACTATTTGACTACTTCTGTGACACCTGGTTTGTATTTCTTAGAATATCTCGTTGAGGCACAAAAGACGAAAAATAGTTGCAACTTGAGGTCAATACAGAAATGAAAATATTAGCCCTACAAATGCCCAAAGCTAAAATGTGATGAATTTTCCCAGTCAGAACTCTCAAAGATAGATAGTATTTTCTTGCAGAAACAATTATATCTTGTAACTATTGACTTCCAATCTATTTTATTTGAGGACTTTTCTGTGCAAATGGATGGAATTATTTTTTTGGGGGTGTTCGTATTTCATGATTAAATTTTGAAATTTTCGTCATGACAAGTATGTTGCACAGATCAGTTTTGATCTTGAATGTTTGCAATTTGATTGAATTTTTTGCAGACCATTTTTAATTGACGATTTTCAATTGTCTCTCACATCTTGGCATCTCTCTCTGTCTTCAGAGCACCGAATCGTTGTACAGTTGTCTGATTAATGCCCAAACCCAAACCAGAAAAAAACAGACCAATCACACATGACCAGAAAGTTAATCGATCTCCAAATGGATTTACGCTGAAACTGCAATTAAAATTACATAAGTACAATTTTACATTATTTAAATTGACTTAAACTTTGAGGGTATTTTGTCAAAATTTCTATCAGATTTAACTCGTTGGTCTAAAATATCTAATATAGAAAATTTCGATTGTGGCTGATATATACTTTATATCACTTCAGTTTTAAATCTGAAGTACTGAACTCACTTCCAGACATCAAGTCTTCCCTGGTCTTTAGCGATATTCCAGACTTCTCCCAATCCACCTACTTCATGAGCGCCCTATGAATTTAGAGATCCATTTCGTTGTGAAGAAGTAGTTAATAAAGGGTAAAAGAAAGAAACAAAGAAAAAACAAAGAAAAAACAAAGAAAGAAAATAAACAACCTTGTCAACGTTATTCTCTACTTACGGATGCGAGTATTGCAATAATTCCTGCAGTGTAAACGATGCCTTGCAAAGCATTTGTCCAGATTACAGCCTTCACACCTCCCTAGTACAGGACAAAACAGGATTTTATAAACCAAACTAGTAATTTTTGACCAGTTTCCTCACAAAGACAGCGCACATGGAATGGGTTCTTACAATAGAAGTGTAGATTGTTGCAGCAATACCACAAATGATGATGGACACCCAGTCTGGAAATCCCGTTGCTGAAATTGAAGTTTGCAATATATTTACTGCATCTAAATGGATCATGTAGAAAAGTTCCCTTCAGTGAATAGTGAAACTGCCATGTACATACATAGTAGATCTATTACTTGCCTCCCTCCAATGCCGTCGAAGGAGCGAAAATGGCAACGCCCATGTAGAGACTCTAAATAAAAAACCAGCTGTTAAAAGTAAAAGTAATCCAATGAGTCATTGGTTTTCAAATTATTTTTGTGTTTTCCCTAAAAGCTAAGAAATTAATTTTTTAAATATTTTTGGATCCATGTTTAAAGGTGTACATGGCTCTGAAGTTAACAAGTGCCGAGTTGATTTGCCTATGACTTCTCGTGGCTCTTTTATTTTTGCTCCCGTGTGACAGGCCTGAGTTGAAACAGTTCCCACCATAAAAGAGCGGTTTCTTACCAAAGAGAAGGGGATAGAGCTTTTATTACACATGTATCCTGGTTCAGTTGTCGTTAATAAGCCAAGAGACCCGGACAGGGGTTGATGGACACACCCCGTAGGAACTTCCGTAATTCTGACGCCAGCCTTACAATTGGATTTTCAACAGGAAAATGAGTTTCAGTTGAATGAGTCAGAATTCACTGATTAGAAAACTGGCTTAAACTAGTTTGTGCTCAGTAGTCAGAACTTACTGATTGGTTTTAAGTCCACAAATGACACGGTCAAACAAAATTGGAATTTTCTTTTATTCCTTGCAAACTCCACTATTTGACTAAATATCCCAACATACAAACCTTTCAAACTAAGTAATGATTTTCAGGGTGGATGCTGAGATGGATGTGATATTTGCAGATTGTTTGAAGGAAATTGACTGAAAAGAGACCGTATCAATATCTACCCATAGATTTCTGCTTATTTGTCCATGTTAGGAAGGAATTACTGAAGTTCCTGTAGGGTGTGACAGCACCTCTTGTGGAATTCAAGCTTTTATGGCCCTTAAGAACATCTCATTGGATTAATTGACAATCATCTAGCAGATCATTAACTGTTCGGATGTCTGTCTTGAGAGGAATTTTGTTGGTCCATAATAGACTAGAGCACCACCCTGCCCTGCGTCTGTATGGAGAAAGTAACGCAGCCTCATCACAGGGTGCGCCTTGTAGGGTGGTGAGCAGGTAGTCTTTATTTCTTTCGACAAGTTGAGTAGGTTAGTCATAAGATTTATTTCTCTATTATCAGACCTATTTTCCCCATTATCAGCAACCTTTATACTGCAAAAATTCCCCTCCCCCCCAAGGGAAGGGATAAAACAAGGCAGCCTGTGTACATTGCATCCTTTTTTGAATGACCAGCAAAATAGAACAAACCAGGAATCTGTTATATTAGGTTGACACAACAATAACTATTGTTTTAGAGACTTTATTGTAACCCAGAATCAATATACAGCTTCGAAGCTGCCATGTCACACTGCACTATATATACGATAGGTGGTGTACTATGACAAGGTTCATCTCTGAAAGCCACACCCCTAAATGATCTCATCTCCCAAGGCCATTTGGAGTGGGAGGAGCAATGACAGTTGTTTTGGATAGGTGTTATATAACCCACGGCTGTGGATTCACCGTCAATGAGTACGATCATCTTATCACAGATTAGTACATGTACAGCTCGTTGTCAAGTACCAATACATTCACCAACAACTAACGGATTCCTCTGACTTTTCATATGCCAGGTAAACACAAAAATATATCCAGTGAAATGGAAGGTCTTAAAATTAACCAAGACGTAGAAGCGGAACTACATGTGGATGAAGATATAAAACAGGAGTGGGAGAGGTAAGAACTCATTGCATTGGTTTCCCACAGATTCATTAACTTTTTTTCTGCAGTGAAGTGCCTTTCTTAAGGATATATTGTTCACATGTATACGCATATCAAAGTGTTTGTGGTTGCGTTGCAGGGAACAGAAAAGTTTAAAGCGACAGATGATGCTGGATGATGTAGAAGACTGGGCGAAGTTCCACATTATTCCCGAAAATGCAAAGGATCATCCAGGTAGACGAGCATTGGAATACGTTGGAGGCGTAGATATATCATTCGTCAAAGGAGACAACGTCAATGCTTGTGCTGCACTTGTGGTGTTGAAACTTCCTTCGTTGGAGGTATGAACATCGAAATTGTCAAAACAAACGTAAAGACAAAAAAAAATTTGTAAAAAGACATAACAAGACAAATTTCGAAGTTACTCGTCTTGAAATTTCTTTTTCGGGAAGGTGGTATATGAAGATCTGTCAATGGTAGCTTTGACGGCACCGTACATTCCGGGATTTTTAGCCTTCCGAGAAGCAGACTTTTTGGTAGAAAAGGTTGAAAAATTGCGACAGTTAAATCCTCAAATGGTACCTCAGGTAATTAAAGATTTCATTTGCCGTATACGCGGAAAAAGTAGTTAAATTGAGTGAAATAGTCGATTTTGCTATTCTTCCAATGATTAAAATTGCAATTATTTACTTTTGTATCACAAGCTGAGAAAACTTTAATTACGTTAGGTGTTTATTTTTGTCGCTTTCCTTTCAGGTTATCATGGTGGATGGGAACGGAATTTTACATCCGAGAGGTAATCAAAGTAAATTTGCAATGCAGCACGGCTCTACCTGGTTTTGTACAAAAACCAATTACAATCGCTTGGAAAGAGAGTCAAACTCTACACAAAATGATACGTTTTGTTTTAGAATTTGGATTGGCATGCCAGTTGGGTGTTTTGGTCGATATTCCATCCCTTGGCGTTGCAAAGAAGCTTTTCCAAGTTGACGGTTTGGAGAAGAACGATGATCACAAACAGAAGGTAGAATTTTGAAATTACTTTTCGTTGACATAAACATACTTGCATGTATTCGAGAATCGATTTTCGTTTTCCAGCCACAATTTCCATCCCTTTCAGATTCTGAAACTCGAGAAAGGCGGCGATACATTCCCATTAATAGGGGCTTCAGGAACAACGTTGGGTTTGGTATGTGATCTTACGTCATTGCCGGACATAAGATATATTGCTGGCTCTTTCCATGGAGCATAAAATTCAGAACATAATACAACTTTCATTTATTATTTTGTAAATGTTTCAGGCTCTCAGAAGCTGTGACAGCAGCATAAACCCAATTTATATTTCACAAGGTCATAAACTCTCCTTGGAAACGGCTTTGTGGGTCACAAAAATCACTTCCAAACACCGGATTCCAGAGCCAACGAGACAAGTAAGATTATAAATATAGGCAATTTCACATCAACGTATAATTCAAACAATTTAAAAATCATATACTTTAAACAAAATCTCCAATGACATTTTACCAGCAAATATTCTAATTTCTTAGGCGGACATAAGATCAAGAGAATACTTGAGGCAAAATTTTAAACCAGATGATTGTGATCGAAATACAGGAGTTAGTCAATGAAACAGTTTCATTGAGGACCAACAGACTATTTACATCTATAATACGACAGCAGTCCAATCCAGAGGAAAATATTTTGGGAGGGCATGTAAAAGCAGTGCGCGATCTTTTAACATTGCACTCAAAATATTCAATTGGCCTCACAGGATTTAAAGGAAAGTACAAAACTACAAAGTTAAAAAATGTGGTCTTCTGCTTTGCATTCTGTGCTTGTAAAAAATCCGTGTGTTCTTCCTGAATATAAATTACCTGGTCAATTTGGGGGAAAATAATTTTAGCATTTCAATTTAATCTCAGAAATTTATTCTCGGTCATAATTACCGTGATTTTTGTTTTTACAAATAGCTGCAGGTTGTTTTTAAAAAATGATATTCTAGCACTTTTAAAATATAATAAAATGTAACAAAACATATTTCTTTTATAGTGCTTATGGAGTGTACAAAATACTCTTCTACTTATTCATTTCCTCTATCAATTATGACCATACTGAATCTAACTAGTAAATATTCCGTCTCTATTAAATACCACTACTTGTAAAACAATAACGTTAAACGAGAGCAAGAAAGTCTTGTTGGGTAAACGTAATTCAACAGTATTATCAAAATAATCGAAAATAACATACTTCCACAAGCACACTTTAACAAAAATTAATACGCGTACAAATACACCTAACACGTTGCGAAAATATCCAGATCCAAAATGAAACAACGGCACCAAATAAAAAATATTTTTGAAAACAATATACTAGTCTGTTAATTCATTGCATTTCTAACAGGTCTATCAAATTTGTGATGTTATCATCATCTCCCAGAAACTGTCCAGCAGTTTTGATTAATTCTAGCCCTTATGGTTTAATCACACTGGCTTGTTCCGGGACTGGGACAAGCACAATAGGAAACAATGGGTCCCGGTCCCTGTGTAATGTGAAATGTTCTGCATAATCTTATCCAACCCATTTTTTTCCGGTCCCGGAGTAAGCCAGTGTGATTAAACCATTACGTGGCCTACCGCTAAATTCATATAATCAGGAGTTTACAATTTTTCACTGGAAGGTTGCTCCTGCTGATATTCCAGTGACAATATATTTCTTAAACACTGCAGAAACGTTTAACAGTATTCACCTGACAGAAAACAATATTCAATAAATCCTTTCCATGGTAATTGTCCGTTAAATGGAATGTTTACATAATTAACAGATCAAATATATTATGTTTCATATCAACGGCACAAAATGAAGGGTTTAAATAACCTTTCTTAACAAAGAATGAACACATTGCTTCTTTGCGGCGAGTATCATGGTAACGCTTAACGAAACAAAGATAAAATTTTTCTTTGTTTCTACTATTCATGTCTCGTCTTGGACACTACCTGCCTTTTACAGCAAAAATTTAAAGATACATCATACCACCGTTCAAATTAGATTCTACTGTGCTTCGATTCCCAACCCTATATGTATGCGTCATTTAGCAATAAAATGATCCCATACTTCCCAGGAAAATGCTGCGCACATACACTTGTTTTTTTTTTTTTTTCCATAACTGACCAAACTTTGAGATATATTTAATTGAATAAATACACAAAAGGATAACTACTTGGAAGTGCATATAATTTAGTAAGAGAGAAATTTGCTTGCGTGACCCGGGCCACGTTAACATACGGTGAATGGAAGCTCAACATAATTACATTGCTCGGTCCACCCAGTGTACTACATTCTGAAAATGGCATTCTCTGATCAATGTATCAAAATGATGTGTCAAGCAACAATTCAAAGAAAGAACTTCGTAATCCGTCATCCAATGAAAATTGGCAAGTATTGGTTTCTTGTACAGCACACACTATAACAATTATTATCCTTCAATTACAAATAAAAATATAGTTATTGATCCGAGTAATTTATCTGCGGGTTAAGTTTTTGTTTTGCTGAATATCACCTTCTTTGTTCGCAGCCCCTTCCGCTTCGATTCAGAGGCAATGAAATTGAATTGCCACACAAATTATCACAGTCTAAACCCTCTCATAAAACGAAGCAAAACGCGAAACTGTAAAACCCTTGTTATGTTCCCTGGAACACATTTCAACAACGACGCTAGTGTAATCATTCAACAATGCATAAAAAATCCCACCAGATCACCACTACCGCTGTGCACAGCTAATTTCAAAATTTCCATCCCTTTTGGAAATCTCATTCTTGTTATATATCCACATATTCCTGCAGTATATCAATGATTTCATCCACTGCTTGCATGCGTCCCCCTATTTGTGTTTCCTCTACACATTCCTGTAACAGTTCCTGTAAATCCTTTGTACGTTTGGGAGGCAGATCATGTAAAAGTCCAGCTGAATAATAAAAAGGACACCGAAATCGAGAGATTAATTCACCATCAAATACCGAGGGAAATTTCTGATAAAAAGCACACAAATTCAATCCTATAATGACACATCCTAAATGACGCCGTTAGTTTCGAGAAACACGTTACCAAATGTTGACGTTGGCACAGCAAATTCGATTTGTAAATCAGTACGGCTATTGCATAAAATGAAGGAATAGCTTTTAGAATACTCACGCAAGTTATGAGGTCGTTGTTTTTTATGTTCTGCCATATCAGAGATTATCAGTTTGCAAGCTAGCGAGTACATCACATTTGGGGCTATCATTGACAACCTTGAGCAATGCGCTTTTTGCTGTTGCGGCGTAACACTGAGCAGACCATGTGTGAACTGACGGAAGCATTCGTAATTACACTTTTCCTTCATTTCTAAAAATGGTTAAATGAACAAAGTACAAGTCACAGTGGTCCTAATAACGACAAAGAAAATAGAGTAACAAGTCAACAACTTTTACTAATTCTGTAAAGACGAAGAACGCAATGGGTCCCTTCACTTACCATTTTCGTCAAGTTGTGATCTTTCAATGATGAGCAGGTCTGACATATCAGTATAAATCACCTGACCATCCTCGTCCACTGCAAATTTGTCATAGCTAAAATCACTAATAGCGAGGACCAATTCCATATCTGCATTCTGGAAATGTATCAAAACGTACTAAATAATGGAGAACAAAAAGGAATTCAAAAGGAACAAGGCCCCAAATAAGACGGAAATGCAATTATTTCAGAAAGTTACATTGTTATTCGTGATGTGGTGTAAATTATAATAGAAATGGCTTTTATCTTACCACAAATGATTCAATTAGTTGAAGAATTTGAATGGCAAAATCAGCTCTCTGATTCCACTGTTTACTTATGTGATCCCTCAGTGGTTTTCCAGGGTGTCTGTAAATAAGGACTCTGCCACAAGTCCCTTCCATTTGCGGAAAGGGCCAATCAGCTTGTGACACTTTCAAATACTGAAATTTCAAAACTAAATCTTCAAAATCGCACAGGCAGATCAGCTTAATCTTAGGAAAGAACCGCTACGTTTACTCAAAGTATTGTATCAATATTTCAATCGTGCGCATACCATTGACAACATAGCTTCCTGATTTACTACTGTTGAAGTATATAACTCAGCGGTTTTTACATTTTCTTTGACATCATTCACTCCAATAGCATGAACATCTTTCACAACATCTAGGATACCCTCAGATAAACATAACGCGAACCTGTGGTGTTAGACATCAAGAAACATTAAGATAAACAGTGCATCTGTAACATACAACGATTATTTTCTAAAAGTATATCCTGTCAAAAATTAAACAGACATGATGTTTTAAGCACTGATTAACGGAAATTTACAAATTTCGAACTGATTTTAACTTTACATGAACATAACTTACGACAGGCCGTCAGATTTGTCATGAACAATTTTGTACGCTTCTTTAAGATGCGGAATTGTGAGTGCTATTTCTGGCTTTGCCATGTAGCTTTTAAGTATCACAGACGACACATCACAATGTTCACTTTGACTTGTATTGCGACACAAGAATCTATCGAATTTGTTCCAATCTTCCTGTGGGGATAAAGTCTTTATAATAACTTCACTTTCTTCATATTTACCATAGTAGATCGAACCTTTCTTAAAACCCGTGTCGGATATAGACTGGGGCCTCATTTTAATGAATCCTTGTGCAATGTCTTCGCACAAACTTCGTCCAAGACATGCCGGACATTTGGACTGCTGGATTAATGCTTCTGGTATTTTTTCTAAATCGGGGTCTTGTGGGATAATAAGTCTTTGCTGATCTATTAATTCTTCCACTCGATCACTGTCTCTGCTCATTCGAAACATGTAGTATATCACGGCAACGGCACCAAACAACAGCAGTCCATGGAAGATTTTTCTTCGTTGATACAATCGCGTTAATGCTGTTAGTACTGACGCCATGACAGTGGTATCGTTACTTTCACTGAAAAATATAAATGGATTTGCATAAATTGTTGTAACAATTCCAGTTAACGTAATCTCGATCTGATTTTGGCAGAATAATGGGCAGCAAAAAATTTAGAGTAATCGCAACTTGCTGATACTTGTTGATGGAGAAGCAGAAGCAGAAGAGGATGTTTCCAAATATTGCAATGGTAATAACTTTTTCCAGTTCTTCATCAACAAATAGATCTAGATCTATCATTAATATCATCACAAATAACTAACTTCGTTTCTTTTGCGATCATAGCACTGTCAGGCTAAATATGCATCGAATATGTTGAGAAACATGTTGCTGCCACATCTCAAAACCCAGTCGAAAATGCAGCGTGTTCAGCAACAAGCGCGCCTATCACGTAACTCCTGTCTAGAAGTTCAGTCGAACCAGGGCACTGTGCTTTCATTGTCCACATTTTGAATTATTTACCACTGTCTGCTCTTGACTTTGAATGCAAAAGATCACCCACGTTTACTAGAGTAATTTTCAGTTATAAAATCCGCGTCCTTTCATAGTTTAAATGCACAACAGTCATTTAAATAAAAAATATATCACCTTACCCACTTGCCGCCATGTTGTTCTCACATAATCTCCAAAATCTCTTTACGTATTTCTACAGCAATGGCAGATGTGGTGACGGGCATGGGGACCCGATTGGTATTTGATGAGGTGACATTTTATTGCTGACTCATTAGACTCAGCTTTATGATCAAAGTGGGGCGCTTAACATCTTGGAATATGGTGGAGGGGAGCCTTTGGCACTTTTATGACTGTATTGTGATAGTGGCCATGGTAATCCATAGTAGCCCATAGCAGTGGCTCATAGCAATCCATAGAGGGAGTGGAAGTTAAGTTCCATTTAATTCTTCGAATTAAATGAATTTTGCTACAAGTACAGCCAAGCAGTTCGCCCTTTTCAACTAGT
>JBCAUG010637458.1:0-14008 GCA_038406175.1 Haplosyllis leylae | reverse complement strand
AGTGGCAGCCATTGAACAAAGAGGCAAAGTGTGGCTTCAGTTTTGGCTGCTGTGTTAGAGGTCTCCTCTGTGGGCAGTAGTTCACATGTACGTCTATGGACATTAACATTCTAACATGCTGATACCTTTTGTATTGTCTCAGGCCAAGATTTTATATGAATATTGTCTGATACAGCAAAGTTTGCCCCCCCCCCCAGGTCTGGATGGGCTCAACCCAGATCAAGCAGCCTGGGTTGATGGCAGCCCAGACTGCATGTTCTGGGTTGAGGACAACCCAGACTGTTGTCAAGGGCAACTAAGATGGTGACCCAAGACATGAATCAGGCAACTTCAGACAGTAAATTTACCATTTGAGCAGGCTCAGAGAAAGAATGTGTTAGGCAGGCACCACAATAACAATTAAAATTAGTATTTGGCATGTTAAGAATAGGAACATTCACCTCATTTTTGGTCTGGGTGGGCTCTAACCTTGGGTGTGGTGGATGGGCACACTTGGTCTCTGTCTTTAAGAAAGACACAGACTTTGTGCTGACCACCCACCACACCCTTGGTCTGAGCCCACCCAGACCACAAACACAGTGATGGTTATGACAACAACAAAAACAAGTGTTACCCAAAGATGGCCGCACACATGGCCTTGTTATGGTCACATGGTTAACTTTTTAACTAAAATACTTGGTCATTAACCTCAGGTCAGCTTGGAGATAATTTCTGCAATTTTCACTTTGTGAAAAGGTTCGGGACTTTCACTCGTTTTGTACAAATCCATGAATTCCATCGCACTTCACTGACACAATTACATGTATGACCTATTGGTTTCCCTTCAAGAGCAGATCTTGTCAGAGTATCTTTGCAGGTGCTCTTCATTCAATATGGCTTTAAATGTTGATTGAGTACTGAATTCCTTTGCAAACTTTTCAAAAGAAAAATTCAAATATGAAAGTGAGTGAAAGCGCAACAATGAACATTTTTCACATCAATAGATGCGTTCGTAAAAGAAAATCTTATGTCAAATGAAATGAATTGAAACAAGAACGCCTTTCAATTGAAGGTGTACCATCTGCATAACACATAGATCACAAAAACATTTACACATAGATCAATAACCGATTTCTTTTCACTTGACCTTGATACTGAGTAGCCTATACCTTGACCTTCACATGACCTTGACCTTTTTAGTCAGTTAGATCTATAGTGGAATACAAACATACAGAAGTAACAATAAGTAAAGATAGATCAATTTTTCATTTGACCATGGCCTTGACCAAATGACCTTCATACTCACACTTAACCTAGATATGCTCAAGATGTACAGATCTGTATAATGAAGTTCCTGGCTTTAGTGGTTCAAAAGTTATAGCCTGAACAGACAGACACACAGACAGATAGACAGACAGAACCAAGTGAAATTATACGCGGATGGTAATAAAACACAAAAGCGGCGATTGAAGCCGACTGGAAGGTTTGGGAAGGCAAATGACGACAACGTCTTCAGCAAGAGGGAAGGAGAGAAACAAAACTGCCGGATAAAGTCATTGATTATTTAAATTCTTAGTTTAAGGATTCTTTGCCTTTAAGGCTCAGCATCACATACTTTATTTGACCTTATGCAGCAGGCTCTTTCTCTCGTTCTTATGGCTGAATGATGATATATTAGCTCCAGGCGGTTGGCTCATCCACGCGTATCTGGGTGTACGCACGTCTATCAGTATGTGCGTGTGACTGAGCGTAAGACCGTTGGAATGACACCTGTCTCCCAATGTGCACCTGTCATTTTAAAAAGTTTTCAAAACTGTACTATTCTAGTTCTTCAACTATTTGTGCCTTAAATCCCAACGTCCTGTCTACTTCACTGTAAAAAAGGGGCTTACTCGGGATTGGAATGAATGCATTTTGAATTTGTCAATAATATTAGGCAAAATTTAAAATGTTCTGGATGTGTAACTGGTAAGTTTGTTTACCATTTTTAGCAACTTTACAAGTCATAAACTATAAGTCTATTGCTTGCATATCAATGCCAACAGAACACAGCCTGTACAGGAAATTTCAACAAAGAATAGACGAGGTAGAATTCTGGGTAATATTGCATTAAATAATAATCTCATGAAATATACATGAGTCAGGACCCTACTTTAAACAGATAGACTACCGCTACAAAGCATAACAAATGAAAGCGTTCGTTTCTATACCTTGTCCCTCACCAAAAACAAAAATCCGTAGGATGTTGTTATTTTCCCTGTGTGTAAAGTTTCTTTAAATTTCAAATTGATACAAAATTTGAAAATGTCTCCCAGAAGTGCACATAAGGATGGGCCCAGTGGTGCATGTCAAAGATTCGGCGCGCCAGTGGGGTTTTCTATTGACACATGCAATACACCTGCTGTCCGTCTATAATTCCGACCAATAAATTCCAAGACTTTAAAAGGACTTCAAAAATGTAACCGTTCGGTTTTCAAATTTTTACAAGGAATCTGACCACCATCACGTTCAGGTGGATTTTAACCTCGTGAAGACTATATTAAGTCTTTTTTAAACAAAGAAGCACTAGGGTCTATTCATTACGACTACTACTACCTTATAAGATCTCACGCACTGTCTAACAAAAGTGTCGTGAGCTGGGTTTAGAATTACGTACTCATGAATTCTAGTGCACTTAACATGATGATGATTTCTAAGCTGCGCAGTTTGAATCTGTATTTGTACAGCTTATCCACCGCGGGAAACCTGGACCAATCCAGACTGATCCAGGACGACCATGGAGAGAACACAAGGTATGGTTCATTTTCTACATTGTACAAAATTATCATGCAAAGAATCACCACATTTACGTGCATTAATGTTTAAAATGTTGGTGACGAGCAATAGAGTCAACTTGTTTGAAAAGGAAAATTGGTGTTAACTGTCAATACATGTTTCCTGCAGTGATGAATGTCACCAATAATATAGCTAACGATAACAGACATTTAAATACTGCAAAAGCCGAAAAGGTCTCTTCTTCCAAATTGACAATAAAAAGAGTAATACTATGTATGGTAAAGTTTCACTGTACAAACACACGCGGTAATGTTTTCCTTGTAATAACGAGTTTCACTTAAAATGATGGTCAAATATGTTAATTGCGCTTTGCACTTTCCTTTTATCCATGTTGACTGTAAGACCATTATGGAAGCTAACAATGTTGTCATAACAATAATATAAATATTTCTGACATTATTCAAAAGGGAATTTATCTTTTGTCCTCTGGACTAATTAAATACGATCTCCTAATGGGCTTTTGACATTTTCCTTTAACGACGTTTGTACGATTAATAACACAAGATCACACTTTTGTGGAGTGGTAGTTGATGGGGAGTAGGGGGTGAGGGTTGCTGCGAGGACATTAACTTGTATTCTTCGCAGACTGGAAATTGATCTAAGACAAAGAAGAAACCACGGTCTTCCACCTGACAGGCTCTCGTCAATCGATGGCACTCACCGCTTTCTCCCACAGTGAAACACTTTGAAAGGCACATGAAATTGTGTGGCAAAATAGTCCTTAAAGATGAAGGTCAAACAATGTAATTTTTGCTTTGCGATAAATGAATAATAGATAAACCAGATTCTGCTTTATTTTTGAAATATTGTTTCTATATTTTAGTTTGAAAGAGTCCAGTCAATGCACAATTGAAGGACACAAAGTCATTCTTGACAGGTAAACTTTCAAAGTATTTTCTTTAAGGAATTATAAAATACTGCTTATATTTCTTGAAAAAAAAACATTTTGGAAAATTATGGAGTTAGTTCCTGCTCCAGGTTACTGAGGTTGATGTACCTGGAAGAACAAATGCAATCCGGTTTAAAACATGTTTCGTTGTAAAAGGAAGTGACAATAAATAATCAATTTCACATAATATTACAATTCAAATGATGTCATGTGCTGAAAAACGACTGTCCAGGATGCTAACAGTTCATAAAAGGAACAATAAATAGAAAGATAAAAATCAACAGCTATAACATTTCACAAAAAAAAAAGAATTTCACATTTAGTCCATCATGCGTACACAAAAATTTCTCAGACATTGCTAAATGGTGGTGATCCCACCAGAATTAGTTTCATTAGTAATGCCGCCTGGGTGTAAAAACACTTGTTGCCATGGATAATCGTTTAACACTTTAGTAACTTGATTTCCCCAGGAAAATGCTAGGTCTACGGGTGGCCACTGACTCCTTCCTATTAGCTGTCAAAGTGGCTAACCATTTAGGGGCCTTCGAAAAACAGACGGAAACTTCTTCCCGGGGTTCATTTTTGCCATTTGACACAAGAAAAAATTTCTAACAGCTTCATAAAGATCTATCATATATGTACTGATGATTTACTACTGAATATAACATAATTGAGAGGCAGCTCTAAATTGTCGCTATTTGATGCAAGGAAAGTACACCTACTGTTATCATATATCACGTGCATTGAACCTTTAACTGTTAAAGATAGCAAATTGAGGTTGCAGCTGCAAAGTTTTTGTCATTTGATACAAGTAAAGCCACCTATTAGTACCTATATTAATGATTTCCCACTTAACATTATCAGGTTTCTTCTCATCAGGACGACTGTACTTCTGTTATTTTACAAGTGCCTCAGATCCTTGTCCGTTGCCATATCTGGATACCATATTGGTGTTCTCTGCATCAGTGACAATTAAAAACAGAAGATTTGGTCACAGATGGGAACAGCTCTTATTCTGCTTGTTGGGCACATTTATCCGCATAACATGGATAACGTTGACTTGTATATTTGTTGTTCCTACACAAGGCTCGACAGTCGAGAAATTATAAAACGATGCACTTTGATAATCAACTGCAATTAATGTTTCATAATATTCATTAGTTATATCATTAATTACTTTGACTGATGATATGGCCTTTTCCAACGTTGCACAATATCCGACTATTACACAGACGAACAATTCTATAGCGAGAAAGAATTATTGATGGACCGATTGCTTTATGCACATATACAGAACAAGATTGCAGGACATAATTACAGAACATTAATTCCATTTCCAATTAGCAGTTTTCTGAGTTATATCTGATTGTCATTATCATTCATTGTAACCTGGTATTGGGCATGTTCGTCTTTGCTGATCACGATTTTTAATCACCTTTAGCATTGGATTTTGCACTTCTTGATATCACGAGCATCTTCTGTTGACAGTGATATTTGCTGCTTCATTTAAGAGTCAGCTTAGTAATTGATACGGGGGTTAATGGTAGATCTATTTTGGGAATATGCCTTGGCATTTTTATGCTCAGTAGACCCACTTTAGGCTGCACTCACTGGTGGGAATTTGTTTACACAGGATGCCATCATGATGTTATAATAATGTTACATCAAAGCAACCAGCCTGTTGTGTTTTTCACGACAGAGGACACGAGCCCTACAAGTAGGGCTACAATGAGGTTGGCATAGAAGCATCACTATTGCCACACAATTACATTCACAATATGAGACATTCTGTTTGACCAACAAATGAGCAGTTAAATACATGAAGCAGGACAAGACAATTCAAAGATCATCATACATCAGTGAGTGTACAAGAAAGCATAGAAGTAACAAAAAGATTTACAGTGGTTTATGAACCAACATGCCTACTTGCTTTCAGTTATGCCCATCACAGCCCAATTCCATGGGCCAGAAAATAAGATCATAGTCTTGCTGCACTTTCTTTCTTTTAAAATAATAAAATATAACGTCCTGAAAAGTTACAACTGACTGGCCCATTGCTATGATGTAATGGTATCATGATATCATCCTGTGCAAAGAAATTCTCACCAATGACTGCAGCCTATAGTAGGGCTATTTATCATAAAAGTGCGAAGGCATATTCCGCAAAAATACTATGATCCCTCTCTTTCAATCACTAAGCTGACTCTAAACTAGCCAGAAATAATATCCGTTTACAGCAAGTGTCAATAATCTAGACGTATTTGTCAACGTCTTTGAAAATACATAGTACAATCCGTTTTGTTCCACAAAAAGAGTAATCACACTGTTGGGAATTAGATACAAGACAACAACAATCTAATTAGGCTGTGTTCTTTTGGTTTGAAAAAGCCAAGATCAAAATTATAGCACTCTCGCGTGTACCGCAGCGTATTTTATCCTAGAATCTAATTCTGTCGCTGGTGCTAAAAGGGCTACGGCCTTGTATGGAGAAGTCTTGGTGCAGAGTTGTTTTGGTTTCGTCATGACAGATTTGCTTTTGTTCATCTGAAAGCAAATTTATACAAGAAAGTCCTCCTGCTTGAACTCAAGAGGCATACCGCCCGCCGCGTAGCAAGTGCTCGCTCTCTTGTCCTATTCCGGGGGGGGGGAGTGTACCCCAACCTTGGACGGGGGTGGTACCCTATACCTGGCTGGGGGTACCCCAGTCCTGGCTTGGGGGATACCCCATCCCTGGCTGGGGTACACAACTGTGGACAGACAAGACACCTATGAAAACAGTACCTTCCCGCCGTACTACGTACGCGGTCGGTAATAAATTGTCCAAGTCAATTGGGTACTTTAATCATCTTTAATCAGTTGTTGCACCTGCCATACATATTGTGCCTGGCAATGAAACTGAAAGTTTTGCCTATCATTTGATACATTAATGACATCTTGAATTCTGATCCAGTAAAAAATCCGGGATTACAGTGTCCCGAACAACTGAAACAAGATCTCTTCCTTTTCCCTGATCCCTAAAAAAAAGAGAGAATTCCGGCGAAGGGAAGCAAAATGTCATTGTCCTCTGCATTCAAAGTTGTAGTGTCTTGACTTTTCACTTCATATTCTCATTCTGTTCATTTGACCTTCAATGTTGTGTGTGAGATGAAGGTTAATAAGACCTACAAGGTCATTAGATTGCAAGGCAACTGTGGCATTTTTAGGAGAAACTGGGTTTTGCCCTTTAAAAATTGCCACTAAGTGAGACCACGGGCGAGGCATCAATCAGTTGGATGTATTCCCTCTGAGTCTGAATGTCAGCGGTAACATTTTTATCACGCTGGAACGACTAGAAGATCAGTTACAAAAATCGTCACCAGTAGGCGTTAAGGTGGATTTGCCCTATTCAGTTCGTTGTCTACTCACACTCAGAAGATAGTGCTCAGTATCCTCTCATATTGCTCAGTATCCCCTTAATAACCCACTGTGCAATAATAATGGTGTGAAATGAAATGTAATTTCAGAGTTTTCATACGTGAAAACCTATGACTTTGAGAACATATTGTAGACGTTTTCGTTGTATAAATCTTTTGTGTATTATGCTCCTTTCCCGTTTCAGTTCCTGTAATAAAACTAAACGGATCACGTAGAAGTCGCTTTTGCATCTTGGTGTTTTCCTCTAACAATACGTATCGTGATTAATTTTATTAGTCTTGTATTCCATACGGGGAGGCTGGAGCTAAAAATACACGTGTAAGTGTTGTTCGCCCAGGAAGCGACAGCGGTAATTCTAGGATCAACAGAAGGCTCAAAATAGAAGAAGCAAACAAAAACTAGAAGTTATACAACTCTTAAACGATGGCCTGTTCCATTGGGGGTACTCGTTTGGTATTTGGCAAGGTGACATTTTATTAAATTAGTACCTCTTCAGTACTTGTTTGGAAAATTTCTACCTTGCAAGGTAAGATTTTACATCTCCTGTGGTGTCCCATGAGGATTAAACATTAGTTTGATATGAAATGTGATTGATAAATGAGCCAAATCTGGGTCAAATCTGTAGGTTTTGACCATTCTTAGTGGTTTAGGTTTATTATGCAACCAGTGGAGAGGCTTAAATTTATCTCTCACCAAACGTCCAAATGAGTACCGCCAATGTTACCACAGAGCGCATTGCCTGGATCGAATCAACACTATTGTAGATCTTGTTCATCTCATTGTTCCAGGCTCGCTACTAATATACGTTCACAATTTTCGTAATCGAGTTTTTCACAATAAGATCAAATTTCACATTTTAAGACAGATTTTACATCAGACATGCTTTAATGATTTTTCAAGTGTGAACTGGTGCATGAAACAAACTTCAGTTGAAGGTCTGACAAGTAGCACAGGCCTCTGTGGCCTGTCTGCATAAGCATTCAACCATAGATCCAATGATGGTCAGTGCTGTGAGTTCAAATCCAACTGGAGGCAATTTTTTTTGCTGATTTTTTTTAAACCTCTTGATGTAAATTCAGGCTTAAAATGTAAATGTGATCTTATCGTGAAAAATCCCTAAGAGAGTGCGGTCTGTAGACTTCCAACAAATGGGGAATCAGCTCAGACAGTAGCATGCAAAAGTCAGAGGCAAAATACAGAATACACCTCCATTTGTCTTTGTTTCATAAAGTTCAACAGAAATGAATATATCTGAATTCATATAATATATTAGGAAATTTGTCTCCAGTAAATATTTTTACACGCAAACAGCAGAAACGACAGCGAATTCTACAGCGATCGTCTCTCAGAGCAGATTCACACACGATGCTTGGAAGGAATGCATTGATGTCAATTGCTCCAGTCACACCAAGCGATGCGACTGGAGATACCGCTCGTGGACCCATTTCCAAAGCGGCAAGGCTCACGCTCTGTGTGAACGCAGCCTTTAGCGTTCTTCATTGTCCTCCAGCGTCTACTTTTTGCAATAAAAGCTGAGGTTTGTGGTTGGGTTTATCTTATGCTATTTTACTTAATGTGCTTATTGGACGCAGATCATTTTCTTTTGTGCTTAATATGCTTATTGTGCTTATTGGACGCAGATGAGGATAATAAGCTTGATTCAATTCAGTCACAGAGCCCTTTCCCCCAAAATCTAACTTTAATGACGATTTTCTAGTAATCCCCCCAAATCCAGTATGATCCCCTTTATCTGAATTGAAAAGAAAAGAAACCAGAATTTCTTCCTTATTAAGAAGAGGAAAAAAAACTGGAGCTTTTTTCCAGCATAGATGATTGATCTGAATATTACATCATATTTTATTGCCAAACAAGGATTTGATTGTCAGAAGAATCGACGCTGTTGATAAAAATAACCAGCGTTCTTTGAGACGCGGACATGGACGCTGGATTGACATTGCCTCCCTGGACCTTTGACGAATGCACTACTCCTCTGTGTGGATTGGTATTGCCTCCCAGACCTTTAGCAAATGCGCTACGCTATCTTTCTACTTTACTAGGCAGCAAAGGAATCAAATTAAGGTTCCTGTGACCCTCTCTGGATTCTGAAGTACTCAATTTCTATCATTTTCCAATCTTGTGCTGTTCAATTAGCCTAAAGACGCAACTCAATTTGGAGTAGCCGCGCTTCCCCTAATCTCGTGTAATCTCGAGTAATCTCACCCTGATCCCCGCGAGACAATGCTATCTTCTTCAGGACGCATGTATCTTAGAGAAGGAATCCCCCCAGCTTAGGCAAATAATGATAATTTGTGCAAGGGTGAGTTGCAGCTCAAAGTCAAGGCATCGCTTTCCTTTCACTCATCTGGGGAATTGGCCAGGCAAGATAGATATGGGTTATGACTGACTTAAGCTCTCCCCACAAATAGTCTCCATTCAATCCAACTTGGAAAAGTTTACTCTCATTCTGAGAAAGGTCTTAACTCAACCTTTCAAGCATTAACCAGATATATTCCATTTAGATTACTTCTACTTCTCCTCACAAAAGAAACCCTTTGAAATTGCTGATAAATGCAATGAATTCAAGATATTTGAGACAGGGGAGCCATATTTTAAAGAGAGTATCTCAATATGGGAATGATTTACAGAATTTCCATTAAATACCAATAAAGAAGGAGTTCGATGTAACCCTTAGAATTACAATGAATTTCAATTTAAGACAGTCTTGAAATTGGCTTAAATGTATGGAACTTATAATTAACTGTGTCCCAATTAAGCATACATTTTAACCCTGGAAAGATAGGAAAACGCCAAAAATGTTGAGAAAAGTTTGATACTTCGATGTAACCGTGTTCGAATTAATTGGAGCCATCCTGTACCATTTCTCTGGTTCAATCTAAGTTATTTTTTGTGGCTTATATTTGGTGAAATTTTACCAACAAAGTTTTTTTTGTGATGCATACTGTCTGATATCACTATTTGTCTCAAAACTTCCCTTCTCTGTAACAATATTTCTGACGCAACTGTCAAACCCGCAGAAACACAGAAAATGAGCAATTTGGTGAAATATTGATATTTCAATCAGGGAAATATTCAGAGAATATCAATCGCACATAAAACTAAGCGTGTAGCATCAGCATCAAATAGAGCAGAAAAGTGCGCTTGGTTTTGGGACAGATTCCAGGGGATTGGGGCAGGCTTCAGAAAGGACCGGGGGATTGGGGGAGGCTTCAGAAAGGACCAAGACCCTAATCCAGCAATGAATGTTGATGACTTTCTGCTGATGACCTTTAAGGGAGCAGTTTGACATTCTATCACTATCTATTCACCTACTTATGTCATCAAACACCTCAATTCACTCCATTATCGCTCACACAAGTTTGCTGCATTAATACAACAGGCACCAGCAGGGCTTTGGGCTGTCATCCTCCAGACTACATTCCTACTATCTCTCTCCATCCACATATATCCAACCAGATGACAATCTGGCTTCCTGGCATTACTGAAATATAAACACCTATTGCTATTCAAGATAGCAAAGATCCCCATAGTCCTCCATTTATTCCTGTAGGGATAAAGGGCTAAATATAGCTAGAGAAGGGCTTCATGGGGTAGCCTAACAGCAAGCCTTGTGCAAGTCTATCATGAATAAAAATTTGCATTGTAATGGCTTCATTTTCACTCAATCAAGATTGGTTGTCCATCAAAGTGGCTTCCCTGAGGAATAAGCGCTTCTCTCAGGTACTTTGAACCCAGTGGCTCTCAATCAACTCCTGGTGCCAAACAACTTTCATGCAGGAAAAACTATGCATAATATGTAAATTAGCCTCTGAGGTTGTTGTTATTATGCGTTGTGATAGTAACAGAGCTGCTCATCCATTGTGTTTTCCAGTCTTGTTGACAGTTGTTAATAACAGTGTAACTATGTAAGGGGTTGTCATTTTACATTTTTTACCTGAATTGGTGTCCCATCTGAAAGCTGCAGGAATAATCTCAGACGTTTCATATGTACGTAAATAAATCAGAAAATGAGTGTTAATAACGCCATAACTAGTGGCGGACCTAGGATTTCCCAGACGGGGGGGGTGACGCCAACCCCAAAGATTATTATTTGGCCAATTTTTCCTGAAAAGTGCATGAAAATGAAAGGAATTTGATCCAGAGGGGCCGCGCGTCCTGGTGCCCCCTTAGATCCGCCACTGATAACTATCCACATGTGAACAGACCATCAAATATTGTGTGAACGCACAATCTCACATGTGAACACATTGTTTGTGTGTGAACACAACATCTCACTGAAAATCAGAAAAATTGTGTGTGAACAAACTTACTTCCATAATCTGACTATCTGTATGTGTGAATATGTGAACAGATAATCTGTGTGTGAACATACCAACCCACATATTATAAGACTATCTGTATTTGAACATACTATCCACATGTAACAGATTATCTCTTTGTGAACATTCTATCAAATATGTGAACAGGCTAAGTGTATATGAACATATGAAGAGATTATCTGTATGTGAACATACCATCCCATATGTGAACAGACTGTGTGTGAACACAGCAGGTTATTAGCATGTTATTAATATGTGAACAGACCATTCTATTTGCGACTAATTATCTTCATGAAAATAAACCATTCGATGTGAACAGAGTATCGTTTGTACGAATAAATTCTCTCGTGTGAACAATGTGTTTTCACACTTTTGAGTTGTATATATTGGTTTGTAGGTGGTGAGCATGACTTACCCTTTGACGACGTCGACGCCTTGAGTGGAACTTGCATCATGTTCGAACGATGTCTGACGTAAAGACGTTGTGTGTGACGTAAATACCTGCTGTGATGCTGTATGACACTGTGACGTAGAGACGCTGTGTACTACAAACCACGGGCTTCTTCTCTCTGTCTCAACTTGTTTCGTTTCATCAACTTTTTTCAAGTTGATTTAACGGCTCAGCACAAGAGGGACGCAGCCTGTCAGCGTCTTTCTGTTTTCTCTCTGTATTTATAAGCTCGCACCTCTGCCTGTGATGTCCCTCTGATGTCTCCTCCGTTCTTTAAATCGTGACTTTCTCAATGGAATCAAATCAAACAATCAGCCGCTGCTGCCAGTAAATCCCGCGCAATTACATCGAAAGACGCAGCGTTCCCTGAGACGCAGCGTTCCCCGGGACGCCGCGCGGAAATGAAGCGTCTGAGCGCGACGTGCGTCCCTGCCCTGACTGTGTAATCACGGATTGTGTCCGAGGATTATGTCGGCGGATCGCGCTGGATTTTGACGCTGGATTGTGAAGGATTCGGACGCTGGATTTGTCTGCTTGTGTTTTGTTTACTCCCTCGTCGTTGCTCGAGTCACGCAGGATGATTCTCTTCTTTGTTGTGAAACACGATCAATCAAATTCACTTAATCTGTCCCGGTTTATTGGTTTTGATGGAAGAAATTCAACTCCTCATCCTAAAATGTTACAAAACCAGGGTGTCCAGTCTGCCGCCTCAAATTACCAACTATGTTGTACTAAGTCTGATGATTCCAAAGTATTTCAACATCTGAGCACAGCACCAGAGACTGCAACATGTAAGCTCACAGTACAACTGTACAACATTTTTTCAAACTTGTGGGATATCAGATGTTGTACACTCTGGTATTGTCATGTGAGATTAGAAGTTGTACACTCTGGTATTGTCATATGAGATCAGTTGTTGTGCATTTGTAAGATCAGAAGTTGTACACTCTGGTATTGTCAAGTGAGATTAGAAGTTGTACACTCTGGTATTGTCATATGAGATCAGATGTTGCACACTCTGGTATTGTCATGTGAGATCAGAAGTTGTACACTCTGGTATTGTCATGTGAGATTAGAAGTTGTACACTCTGGTATTGTCATGTGGGATCAGATATTGTACACTCTGGTATTGTCATGTGAGATCAGAAGTTGTACACTCTGGTATTGTCATGTAAGGTCAGAAGCTGTACACTCTGGTATTGTCATGTAAGATCAGATGAAGTACACTCCAGCATTGCCATATTAGATCATAGATCTATGTTGTGCATTTTGTGAGATCAGATGTTGTACACAGTGGTGTTGTCATGTGAGATCAGATGTTTACACTCTGGTATTGCCATGTGAGATCAGATGTTGTACACAGTGGTGTTGTCATGTGAGATCAGATGTTGTACACTCTGGTATTGTCATGTGAGGTCAAGTGGTTGCACTTTGTCAGACATGAGGATGTACATACTAATTGTTATACTGTGTAGCCAGGATTGAGAGTCAAACCCATCATCTATTAATTTTTGGTCCAATACCCTACCAGCTTGGATAAAGTATACATGTTAGTTCTACTTTGTTCTACCTTAGCTCTATTTTTGAAAAAAAATGTTCACCTAGCAAAATAGTGTACACCCTGAGAATAGTGTACACATTGCCCCCTCAAAATAGTGTACACTCAGATAATAGTACACACCCAGAAAATAGTGTACACCCTGAAAATGTTGTTCACTCTGAGGATAGTGTACACCCTCAGAATAGTGTGCGCCCAGAAAAGTGTACACCCAGAAGATCTTGTTCACTCTGAGGATAGTGTACACCCTCAGAATAGTGTGTACCCAGAAAATAGTGTACACCCAGATATTGTTCTCTCTGAGGATAGTGTACACCCTCAGAATAGTGTGCACCCATGCAATAGCAGTAGCGGATCCAGGATTTGGTCAAGGGGGGCCCCAGAAATTTCTTCCAAGATTTTGCCGATGTCGCACAGCGGAGTCAGGTGAGCGAAGTGAGCATTTATTGGCCGGGGTCCAGGGCCTGGCTTAGGGCCCTGGAAGCTCTTGCATTTTTAACTGTCAAATATGCATTCTCCCACTTTTCCTGGTACCTTTTCTTCAA